>JBAPGN010002374.1:0-68907 GCA_037355405.1 Vitis amurensis
TGCTTTGGTGCATGCAGGACTGTATTTGAATGATTTTTAAATTACATACAATTTGACTACAATTATATATTTCCTCAGCTAAGCTGTACATATTCCACACAACTCAAAAGAAATTTATAAATATGATGATAAACGCTGGTTCTCACCATCAATATTTTGGTAGCAGGAGTCTTATCACAATCAGATCAGTTTGACAGCTAAAGAATTGGTAAAGCCAGTTATATACACTAGTTAGAATCCCAGTAATTTCACGAGCAAAAATGAGAGAGAAGGTAGCGAGCAGCAGGTAGAGAGTTGAACTTAAGGATGAAGGGCATCTATATGTGAATAAATATCTGAGAATGTTGAAACATACTGAGGTGTGGCTGTACTCCCTTTCACAGGCACTTGTGCTTCCACAACAGTGCATGTCACGCGTTTTGGAACTGATGCAGATGTTGGCTTTCCATCACATAAATGCAGTGTAACTTTCATGTCATCTGTTCACCATAAACTATCACATTTTAGCTTGCTAAATATACCTTACTGTGGGAGTCAATGATGATTAATCAGTGAAGAAAACAGCACAAAAATTACACATTTACATGGAGGAAAAATACTGTACAGAGGTAAAATATTACACCACACCATGTTATGTTAGGGTAGATAGGTAGTTCTGGGTTTGATAATATGCTAACATTCTCATTTATACCCAAAAAGGAAAAGGAAGAGTAAGCAATTTATTGCTAACTTTAGCAATGAAGAGTAGTTATCTGAAATGATTGCCGTCCCTAATAAAAATGCTTCCAAATTCCAATAATCCAAGAAAAGCTATTGTCCTGATCTAATGAAATATTTTAGTTTGACCTTTTTGAAGCAAAAACTCTGGAAAATGTATGAATTAAAAAGGAAGTATAGCTCCTTACCCAAATGCACTTTTGGTAACTACAATTGATTCCTCGTATGTCTCTGCAAACATGTCATCCACTTTCTACTAAAATGTAACAAAAGAGGAAGATTCTTTCAAAATTGAAACCAGTTCCCCTAGCAGACAGGGAATAAGCATCACATGCATGCGATATAGTACACCATTGTCAATTGCACTTATGGAAAGGGGAAAAACAAAAGGCAAAGTATATTGAATTGAATGGTTTTGAATATAGAATTACTATAGAGAACAAAAAAAGAAAGATAAAAAGAAATAGATAAATGCTACTCATAAGGGAGGTGGCACCATTGCAGCGTGGCTATTGGTCTTCAAGTTGAGCACAACTTGCTTGGCTAGCATGGGGAGATCATGCTGCTTCTATGGTATATTAGGGTCACAGAGATGATAGCAGCAGTGATAGTGGTGGAAGCAATGTAAACTTTGATGAGGCTAGAAGAGTTAGTTATGGTTGTGCCATGATGGCTGAAAAGCTTAACAATGCTATAGATTTAAGTATTATGAATGCACACATTTGACACTTTTTAGTCAATCAACTTTTTTTTTTTTGATAGGCAAATAAGAGGATGTATTATAAAAGCCTAGAAAGGCGAGAAGAGTACACACGAAGTATACAAAATGCCCAAGGAGCTAGGCCAAAAAGAAAAACCTTTCTTCTATCTAGACAAAAGCCAATAAAGTCAAACAAGGACAAAGAATGAGACTCTAAATATACCCTACACCAATTCACAAAAGTGTACAAAAAAGAGAGTTTTAGAGCTTGGTCAGTACGTTCATTGTCATTTAACACTCTATCATTTCTGTCCCTCCATAATGTCCACATTAAACAAAGGGGAGCCGCCCTCCAAGCTTTTTCCTTTCCCTTACACACAGAAGCACCATGCCAAGCCATCAAGTTCCTTTTGATTGAAGAGTGCAGGACCCACTGCACGTCAAAAAGGGAGAAAAGCAAGCTCCATAACATTGTAGCCTTCTTGCAGAATAGGAGCAAGTGGTCACTAGTTTCCTCTTCCATTTTACACAAATAACATCTATTTGGAAGTATCCAGCCCCTTCTTTTAAGCTGATCAGTAGTCAAAATTCGGTTCCAAGACGCTTCCCAAGCAAAAAAGCTAACTCTCATGGGTGCCTAAGATCTCCAAATGATGCTCAAAGGAAAAGATTCATTAGAGGTAGCTGTGAGGGATCGGTAGAGAGATCTAACAGAGAAGGATCCGTTCTTACTAATCTTCCAGCTTAAAGCATCCTCCACATCTCTATGCAAAACCAGGGGGTGTATTTTTTGGAGCAAGCCCTCCACCTCTTCCATTTCCCAATCATTAAAGCTTCTTGAGAACAAAGGATTCCAGCTACCCGCCTCTCCTTCCTCTTCCCAAGCATCACATACCCATTGATTCTTATTGATCGCCAATCTAAATAAGTTGGGGAAGGCATCCTTCAAAGCTTGGTCCTCACACCACAAATCCTTCCAAAATTTGACCTTCCTCCCATTCCCCACTATAAAGCGGGATCTTGAGCGAATGATTTCCCAATCTTTTCTGATGGCTTTCCACAATCCCACACCATAGGCACCCCTCACTTCTTTAGAACACCATCCTCCCTCTTCTTCCCCATATTTGTCTATAATTACTTGTTTCCACAAAGAATTCCTTTCTATAGCAAATTTCTAGTTCCATTTCCCAAGCAGGGTTTTGTTTAGGGCCGCAAGACTGCGAATACCCAAGCCTCCTTGTCTCATATCAGTACAAACCGCGCTCCACTTTACCAAGTGCGTTTTCTTCTCTAAAGCGCCACCGCCCCACAAGAAGTCTCTTTGGATCTTTTCAAGTCTTGCACACACCTTCCGCAGGAATAACAAGGAGAGACATTAGGTAAATCGGGAGGCTTGAGAGGGTGCTTTTTATCAAGGTAAGTCTTCCCCCTTTGGAAAAGTATTGTCTCTTCCACAGGGACAAGCGCTTTCTGAATCTCTCCTCCACTACGTCCCACACTCTTGGAGATTTGAAAGGAGCACCCAAGGGCAGTCCCAAATAAGAGGAGGGAAGATTCCCAATTCTACACCCCAAAACAGAGACGATATTCTCTAGATAGTCAACCCTTCCTACAGGGATCACCTCACTTTTATCCCTATTCACTTTTAACCCTGAAATCGCCTCGAACCATCTTTTTAGTCAATCAACTAATTAGGGTCATTAGGAGGAAGGAATTTAAGCCAGATTCAGAAGTTCTGGTTTTATATAATAGCATAGATAAAATCACCAAATAAAACAAGCTCAATTAGATGCCCGGTCCTAAAATTTTACCTTTTAGATATGCAGCAGCTTTGCCAAACAAGTCCTTTGAGACTTCCATTTGTGAAAATGTGCCAGGCCTGATTTATATAAAAAGAGAACCACATTCAGTAAGTTGGGACATTTTGATTGTCTATGTTTACAACTGCATATAATGTGAAGCATAAAAAGACACCCAATAGAACTTACTCCATCAGCACTATGCTGTCGTCATCAGTATACAAATATAAGAAAGATTTTTCCTCGACAAATACACCTGGAGCACACCAAATGGGATTAGTCTAACAGACTTGCGCATATGTGGAAAAGGCCACTGTCAAAGAGCATTTATAGATTCAGATTGTATCAAAATGAAACTGTTAAGCAAGTTGGGTAACAGAATAAACTGTTATCAGCCTAATAAAAGTAGGCAACAGGTACCTTAAATTGTTATGGAATTGACCTACTGTTAGATGGCATGTTGTGAGTTACAAATGGTCCCAATCAAAATAGGATAACTCTTGGTCAGTCATGTTGGTCCTATAAAAGTCATGTGATGCCTGCGAGATTCATTCAAATCCATTCACAGACTTAGCTACTTAAGGTGCAAGGTACCAGGTGATATTTAATTGGTCTTGGAGCCTATCCTGTCCTATTTCAAAGCAAATGAATAAGGTTAAACAAATTAAATCGGTCACTGTGTGGATCCAGTTGAACCTAAGGATAGGTCACCTAATCTCATCCCTCCATTCCTCCCTCCAACATAGCTAAATGGCGTGTTGTTTCTGAAACTAACAGTGAGATAGAATGACATACCACCCCACCAACAGGGTTTGGTGTAAGCTTGTATCAGCTTACGAAGCCTAAACTAGGGAAGCAACTTAGTTTCTTACATGGTGATCAGCTATGAGTCACATTCAAGTAGTAGTAGCAAGGAAGCACAATACCAAGCCAAAATGGTAAAGTTGAGGATTCTAGGATGAGTTGATATTACAACTTAAAAACCCACCATCATGGAAGCAACTTGAATTATCCGATATACTTAAGGATTACAATGTGCTGATGTTACCATTTCTTGCAGCAGTATATCATATTAATAGCAATAGAGAAGCTGAATTCTAGCTAAAATGGGTGGATCTTGTGCTAAAGAATGAGCTTTTTAAATTTCCTTAGCAGATGTGCAAATACATGATTGATATGAAGATCTCAAGCATTGGGATCCTAGGTACATGAAATTTCACAATCTCATAACATAGATGCAGAAAAGTCTCATCTATTAAAAGAAAATTGATGCAGAAAACACTTTAAGAAACATAAAGTTTGTTTGGTGGTGTGAATTAAAAGTAGTTTCTAAAAATTTGTAGCTTTGTTTGGACGTTGTTCACTGGAAACCATTTAAAAAAAAAAGGCGCGAAATAGAGAATAGTTTTCAGATAACAAGTTGTTTTCACCAATTTCTAAGAACAATAAAAAAAACATGGAGAAATAAAAAAATGATTAAAAAAAAACCATAAAGATAAAATAAAGTAGAACATGACTTCTTTCTTCTTTCATTCTCTCTCCACCAACCAAAATCCAAAATCTTCAAATATGATCTATCTTTGAATCACACATGTTCTTCTTAATTTCCTTTAACTCTCTAAGGTTTTTTTATTTATTTATTTTTTATTTTAATCAAACAAATAAATTTCAAATCAAGCAAAACTTAATGCGTTGAATTTATTAACTAGTTTAGTAATTTTTTAAAATAATTTGAAACTCAAATACCGATCCAACTAACACAATTAGTAATAGGATATTTATGAACAAAAATGGGTCCAAACTAACTAAATTGTTTCTTTTCTATGTAGAACCATACTTTTCCCAATTCTCTCGCTAGACATATAGACTCCAAATAAAGAAAAACTTAATGTGTTGAACTTGTCAACAAATTTATTAATTTTTAAAAATAATTTTGAACTCAAAAAACGACCCATCTCATAGGACAAATAGACTTCAAATAAAAATAAATAAATAAAAAAACTTCTGAACAAATTTATTAATTTTAAAAAATAATTCAAAATTCAAAAAAGGACCCAATCACAACTAGAAATTTGCGGACTAAAACTTGATTTAAAGTTCATTTGTCCAATGAGAAAATTCATAATACTGTTAGATCTATTTATGAGTTTAATAATTTTTAGAATTAATTTAGAACTCAAAAATATACCCAATCAATATTAGAAAATAATATACCAAAACTGGTCCAAAATAAATCATGAATCTACTGTTTTTCTTTTGTACACAATTATACTTTCTAAAATTTTTTCATAAGGCAAACAGATTCTAAATCAAGTGAGACCAAATCAAGCAACACTTAATGCTACGATGAATATACTAAGTTTTAAGAATAATTCAAAATTTAAATTTAAGGAACTGCCCCAATTAATTACAGACTAAATCAAAACTAGTCCAAAATACTTTATATGTAATTAAATATTACACGTGGACATGTAATAAAAAAACTTAGCTTATGTGCATAAAATTTCCTTTTTCAAATTCATTTTAAATAAAATATTATTAACCGTTATTATTTTTAAATGTTACATGTGGACATGTAATGAAAAACTTAGCTTATTTGCATATTACAAAAAATAAAATTTCCTTTTTTCAAATTCGTTTTCAATAAAATATTATTAACCATTATTATTTTTAAATTATTATTATTCATTTTTAACAAATTATGAGGATGTTAATATCCATACTTTATAATATATACTAAAATATCACCATCTTTTTAATAAAAAAAAATTATATTTTATCAAATTATTACTATTTCATATTTAACTAAAAATATTTATTTGTAATTAAAAAACTATTTTTATTTTTAATAAGACTTAAATTATATTTAATTAATATTATATAAATTAAATTTACAAAAAAATTTACAAAATCAAAATAAAAATTATTTTTTAAAACAGCTAAAATTTATTTATCCTAACAAGTTTTTTTATTTTTGTGATTTGAAAAGTGTTTTTAAATTTTTTTTTTTTCTGAACATCCATATGTTTAAAAAATATTAAAAAAACTTTTTTTATTCTTTAACTTGAAAACAATTTTTAAAAATATGTTTTAGAAAACATGGTCATTGTCACTGAGTTTAACATAAACTCCAAATACAGAATATACTATACAACAATAAATGCAGATTTTCATAGAAATTTGCAGCAAAACCTTGACAAGTTGATGTGCATACTTTCAATAGTCTCATCAGTACGAAACTTTTCATTTACTTTGCTTCCACTATCAATATCACGGAGCTCCACCTGTAATGAACAAAATGGGATTCACTTTTCAATGAACAAAAGAACCAATGAAATTTCAAACTCTATTATGGATGAATGAAGATTGTGCAATATAAAACTAAACATCTATGGAAAATATGGCACTCACAATTCGACTGTATCATGTATTAGCCATCCAAGATATAACAATTACAATCAAAAGTGAATCAAGATTCAAGAATGAAAATGGAAACATAATATCTTATCTGAGGATTTGTTCAAGGTCAGTGAAGCGAGAAAGCAAGGATGCTCTCATTTGAGGATAAGGTTAGGTTGTATTAACTTAAACTCAAATCACTTTAAGAATATCTTATGCAAAATCTGAACAGCAAGGGTGGTTTTTGCCATGACTTCATCAAATATGGTTGTTCTAAAGTTAATTATTGTTATTAATATTTTCATGTTAAAGATTCAAGATATTTCTTCATTGTTAGTAATTAGTCTTTGAAGTAAAGTTTCCAACTTAAATTCTACATTTAAGTTTTAAATAATTTTTTAATTCCAGTTTACATGTCACCTGAGTTTTTTTATAAGTATGAAAGCAGAAGATATATATTAAAAAGAGCTCTACACCAAGGTACATAGGTTACATACAAAGGATAACAAAAGGCATAGCCAAGAAAAGGGGAAACAAATTGCACCTTTCCTCATCTAGATCCCATACAATTTACAAAATCGATTAAAGGCATTGATCCTTTGGTTATGTACATTTTAACCCATGTCAACAAATTTTTAACAAAAGAGTTCTTTAATGATTGAGCTAATTGCTCCACGTTTTAAAAGGCTTTTCAATTTCTTTCCTTCCACAAAGTCTAAAATATATACAACGAAGTGGCTTTCCAAACCTTCTTGCACTTTCTTCCCATGAAGGAGCCATGCAAAATTAAGAAGGTCTCCCTAACTGAAAAATGAAGGACCTAAACGACTTTGAATAAAGAAAATTCGATTTCTTGCCTTCCACAAAATCTAAAATATACATAACGGAGTGGCTTGCCAAACCTTCTTGCACTTTCTTCCCATGAAGAAGCCATGCAAAATTAAGAGGGTCTCCCTAACCTAAAAAGGAAGGACCTAAACAACTCTGAATAAAGAAAATAGCAAGCGTCACAACTCCCTAGCTTTAAGGAAATGAAGAAGGTTGTCATCAATAGATTCCATCTCCCTTTTACAAAGGTAACATACAAACATCTGTTTGTCAAAGACCATCCTCTCCTCAAAAGTTGATCTAAAGCCAATGTCTTCTCCCAACAAGCTTTCCAAGCTTAGGAGGTGTTATAAAATTCACCTTTTTTATTTTTTTATTTTTGTTGTCTTCTTTCGATAGCAACAACTCAATGCATGATAATATTTAGAATCAAAGCAAAATCTTTGGTTTCATCCGCTTCAAAGCTTTTCAAAGACAAGAATTACTTCAAGCTGTACATTCATTCCTTCAAAAACCTGCTAAGGTTTTCATACCCGCTGGCCCCAAGTGTTGATCCCTAAGTTTGATTTAGCCTTACTCCTTTTCCACTATCCTTTTTTTTAATAAGTAAAGCAATTATATTAAGAAATAATACACGATGTATATAAGGCAACAAGGGCAAAAAGAAAAAGAAGAACAAAAAATCACCCCCTTACTTACATCCTAAACAATCAATGAAATCAAATATGGACCACGATGTACAACTTATATGCACCCTAACCCAATTTGAAAACATGTACAAAAAAAGTCGTAAAATAGCTTAACCTGCTAGTTTGGTATCTTCAATGACTCTTATGTTTCTCTCATTTCATAAGGTCCAAAATAAACATAAAGGGGCTACATTCCACGCCTTTTTTCTTTTCGTCCCAACAAATGAGTCATTCCAACTAAGTATGGTTTCCTTGATAGAATTGGGCATAACCCACTAAACACCAAAAATAGCAAAAATAAGGTGTCAAATCATACCTGCCTGGGGACAGTGAATAAGCACATGATTTGTTGATTCTTTTTCCACTTTACACAAAAAGCACCTACTTGGTAAAATCTAATCCCTCCTTTTTAGTTGATCCATAGTTAGAATTCTCCCCCAAATAGCTTCCCAAGCAAAAAAGCTGACCCTCTTCGGAGCCCAAGGGTTCCAAACTATGCTTCAAGGGAACTCTCTACTGTTGCAAGGAACTAGCTATGAGTAAAAGGACTTAACTGTAAAGAGACCTTAGACATGACATCCTTATTGTTCCTTCTAAGCGCTTGTCTGTGCAACCTTCTAAAAAAAACTTCCACCTCTTCCATTTCCCAATCATTGTTAAGTCTTGTGAATACAGGGTTCCAGTGACCCATTTCCCCAGATTGATCCCACAACTGAGCTACCCAAGCATCTTTGGAGGAGACAAGAGAGTACAAACTTGGAAAAACCTCATCCAAGGAATCCTCTCCACGCCACCTATTCTTCCAGAACTGCACTCTTCTACCATCCCCCACTTTAAAACCCACCCTTTTGCTAAACTCCATCCACTCTTTCCTAATCGCCTTCCACAACCCCACTTCGTAACCTTCCCTTGAAGCACCAGAACACCAACCTCCCTTTTCCCCTCCATATTTTCCTACAATCACTTGTTTCCGTAAAGACTCATTCTCAAAAGCAAATCTCCAACACCATTTTCCAAAAAGAGTCTATCCCAATTACATCTTTTTTTGATAAGTAAAAGAGAGAATATATTAAAAAGTGCTAGCACAAAGGTGCGACAATGTACACACCGAGTATACAATACAGGCCATAAGGCTAGAAAAAGAGAAAACACCTACCCCTTAAAACCACACAGTGCCAAAAAACACTGCCCAAACCAAAAAAGACACCAAAAGCCTAGAAAAGAACCCCATAAACCTCTAGAATCCCAACCCTCGCAACCCAACTGGAAATGAATAAAACAACCTCATACAAAAGGAGACACTAGAGCCCCACTGCCCCTCCCCCTTCCCCTTGCCGAGAGAGGTGAGCAATTAAACTTGACCGAACAATCAAGTTTACGAAGCTCTCTTCAAATGAGTAACCGACAACGATTTCTTCTTCCCCCCACGACCTTTTCTTGACTCCAATTTTCTCATAAGGGAACTAATTTCCTTCTCAAACCCCTCCACTGGCAACCTCTCCACTTTTAGCCTCTTCAAAAAGTTTGTTTACATCTTTTTCTTTAATTTCTTTTGTACCATTTGTTGTTTTCATTGATTTTACAGTCTTTAACTTCGAGTGGGAACCAATTAACCTGAGATTAAGAGACCTCAAGTCACTAAGGCCTTTTTGCATCAAACTGGTATCAGAACCATAGGCCACCAGTACGCTAAACGTTTATAGCAAGGTTCTTATCGCCAAGACATTGCTGCAAACCTGGTTTTATATTTGAAATTAGATAAATTGAAGTTTGCATGTTTGACATGATAAATTGAAGTTTGCATGTTTGCATATTTTCCTACAATCACTTGTTTCCGTAAAGACTCATTCTCAAAAGCAAATCTCCAACACCATTTTCCAAAAAGAGTCTATCCCAATTACATCTTTTTTTGATAAGTAAAAGAGAGAATATATTAAAAAGTGCTAGCACAAAGGTGCGACAATGTACACACCGAGTATACAATACAGGCCATAAGGCTAGAAAAAGAGAAAACACCTACCCCTTAAAACCACACAGTGCCAAAAAACACACCAGAAGCCTAGAAAAGAACCCCATAAACCTCTAGAATCCCAACCCTCGCAACCCAACTGGAAATGAATAAAACAACCTCATACAAAAGGAGACACTAGAGCCCCACTGCCCCTCCCTCTTCCCCTTGCCGAGAGAGGTGAGCAATTAAACTTGACCGAACAATCAAGTTTACGAAGCTCTCTTCAAATGAGTAACCGACAACGATTTCTTCTTCCCCCCACGACCTTTTCTTGACTCCAATTTTCTCATAAGGGAACTAATTTCCTTCTCAAACCCCTCCACTGGCAACCTCTCCACTTTTAGCCTCTTCAAAAAGTTTGTTTACATCTTTTTCTTTAATTTCTTTTGTACCATTTGTTGTTTTCATTGATTTTACAGTCTTTAACTTCGAGTGGGAACCAATTAACCTGAGATTAAGAGACCTCAAGTCACTAAGGCCTTTTTGCATCAAACTGGTATTAGAACCATAGGCCACCAGTACGCTAAACGTTTATAGCAAGGTTCTTATCGCCAAGACATTACTGCAAACCTGGTTTTATATTTGAAATTAGATAAATTGAAGTTTGCATGTTTGACATGATAAGGACCTGTTAGGGTAGCCCAATTGGTCAAGGCGAATACTGGGAAATGTGGTCTTAGTAAGTGGTACATGATCCTGAGTTCAAATCTCGCCACTGATGATAGCCTGAATTTACCTAGTACTAGTTGTTGCAGGGAGATCAATCCCGAGGTTTGGATCTCCATGGAGAGTCCTAAGGGCTTGACCATGGAAAGTTCCTCGATTATCAAAAAAAAAATAAAAATTGTTTTGACATGATAAGGAAAAGGCAAGAAAAGAGCATACCCTTCCATAAGTTTCACTGTAATTATATGTATTCAAATCCAGAGGAAATTTGAATTAGTAGATCATAAAAATGTTACGAACATGACAGGATCGAAACAAACCTGTATTGTTGCTCCTCCTCTTCCATGCTGTGTGTGTTGTGCTTTTAAAACCTAAACCAAGTTTATGTCCAAGAGAATTACATTACATAAAAAAATGCTACAAATATTATTCTTAAACAGGAAACAAGCAGGATAAGAAGACAGGACACAGTACTAATTACCTGGTATATGCGTCCTGAAGCAAGTTAGATCCCCAAATTACAAGAAACCGAAATGAATTATCGTTAGTATATATAATTTTAGGAGAGAATTCAATTTCAGATTGGTTCGTGTAACTGCAACGTAACCTTTTCTTCTGATGCAATTTCCAGGTCTGACCTGTGACCAAATTGAAAAAGCTCCAGTGTAACATACCTCAACTAACAGAAAAGAAAAAAAATGCAATATAATGCACAAGAATTCCATCACAGCTGAATTTTAAATCTATTTGGTAACAAGATATGAAATAAAATTCCATGAGCCCTAAGCAGTATCAATAATCACTAGGACCTTACTTCAAGGCAATCAGACTTGTCGAGTTTGTTAGATTATTGGGATCACAGGTTTCACTCGGTATATCAGGTTCATGATGTTCAGCTTGTCTTAATGAGTTCTAGCCATCTCGTTAAAGCGTCTTCCAAAAAACATATCACTCTCAAAAGTTTTTGATAGTTCGTGTTTGATTAATATTCACTCTGTTTGCAGAAGTAATTCAAAAAGAACCAAAAGGAAATGAATGAAAAGGAAAGGCAATGAGATGACTGATGACCCTTCGTTTCCTCTGTCCTGTGTGGCCTTGGGAAAAAAGACCAAAATGGAGGGAATTAATCTTTGACATCTTCTATTCCTAATGTTACAAAAATGTTAACTAGTAAAAATTAAAAATAAAATTTAGAAACCACTTGAATATACTTTTAATATCATTTAAAAAGCTTTCCTTCGCACAATCCTGCCCACTTTTCAGCTGAACTCAACATGCTGAACCCATAAATTTATATCCTTTCCAATCCTCTCCTTTTGATGATTTTGTCCATACCAAACAAGTGAATTGGCATTTTAAAACCAAATCTCCCCCCTTTCCTTCTAATTTCCTCCTCACCAAATGAACCACATGAGAGAACCCATCAAACAGAAGTACCCATCCGGTTCTGGTTGCATTGCATGATTCATTACTAACCTAGCAAAATGTCATGCCAAAAGTGTGGGTTAGTCAAACCCCAATCTACATACATAACAAGCAACAGAAAATGATGACAAGCAACATATATTTGGACATGATCATTTCATGAATTTTGGCTACATGAGTCGTAAGATTCAAAACTCAATCCGTTCATTCACAAAAATAATAGAACGCAATCACAAACAAATATTTCAATAGCATCACCGTTTTTTCATTAAAAAATTTCTGAGAATCATGCTCAATATCCTGATTCCTCAGATGCCACGTATCATGGTTTTCGAAATCTTCACGAATAAATTTTCAATTCCCAGACCGACAATTAAAATGAACTGAGCCAGAATACAATTATAGCTCAATCGTAACACATGCTTCAACCATTCAACTCAAACGAAAAAAAAAAAACGCGCATATCTATAATTCCACAATCAACACAACTGCGATCTCTGTTCTTCCCGAAATCTTCGAAAACAAAGGATTCGATTTCACTCCAAATCCCAAAATGACCTCAAAATTTTCATTTATTTCTTTAAAAGCAGCCAACACAGCATCGATTTGATGCGACCATTGGAAGAATGCTGAAGAAACTTACATCGGAGCCGAGAAACTTGGCGCCGCGCAGTTGAGTGGCGGACCACGGGGATGATGCGAGTAGGGTTCGAGAGAGAGGCGTGTGGTTTGACGACGATGTGAGTGAGCTTAGAGTTCTGAATCCGAGCCGACGAAAACATGATGATGATGAAGAAGAAGAAGAAAAAGAAGAAGAAGAAGAAAATGATGATGATGAAGCCGCGGCTTCGTAGAGAGATCGAGAGAGTCGCCGGCAGAGCAGAGCTCGCATTGTATAGGACTGACTGCAGACTTCGATGAGTTCCGCCGTTTCGAGAACTTGGAGGTGGTGAAGAAGGCTGCCTAAACGGTGTCGTTTTGAAGCTTATTGAAACGCTACCGTTTTAAGCATCATAGTCTAAATATGATTAATAACTATTTTATTATGAAGATTACCAATGACATGGATGGAACTAGGACGTATTGGTTTGGCCAACTTGAATCGTATTGGACAGATAAATATTTTTAATATTTAGGCACAAGTAACATTTTTATTTTTTTAAATTAATTTAATTATTTAATTTTAATTGTAACATGTTTATAATGTAGAGGTACAAGTAAAATTTAATTCTTGTTTATTATTTTGTTTAACTTTCTAATTATTAAATATTTTGGAAAAAATGGAATTTGATTCATTAATATAAAAATATATAAAAAAAAAACCTCAATATTTTAAAATCAGTAATATCTTCATCTATTTAAAATACATACACTTTTTAATGAGTCATCAAATTATTCTAAAAAAATGTATATTTATTTGTCATGTTATCAAAATCTATTGACAACTAGGTTCTTTTATGTAAAATTTTTTATTTATTTTAATATTTTATTATTATTATTATTATTATTATTATTATTATTTGATAAATTTTTCTATAAAAATAATAAAGTAAAAATTTGAAAGAAATGTAGTTTATTCTTGTATTAATAAGTTAAAAATAAATTAATATTTTTGGTAATAAATAAATCAATAATAAATTTGTATTTATTATATAATATTAATAATTGTTTAATACAATATAAAATGAAAATTATTGTAAGAGTTTTGCAGATATAAAATATTTTACAATATGGTTGTATTTTGATATATAGTATAAAAATAAATACATAAATAATTATTTTTATATTAAATAAATTAATCATGATTAAAATAATTATATATTATTAAATTTATTATTTAATAAATAACCTTATTACTTTTTGAATTGGTAATTATGATTAAATAGGACAATATTTCCTCTTAAAATTCTATAAAATAAAATATTTTAATCTTATTTAAATATTTTTTTTTTTACAATATTTCCTAGACTTTTTAGAAACTAAATAAAAATCATATTAGGTGTTTATTTATAGAGAAAAAAATTAAAATAATAAAATAATAATAATAACAAGATATCTAAAATAAATTGAAACGTTTACATATAATAATCTAGTTGCCAATTGATTTAGATATCATGACAAGTAAATGAATATTTTTTGGAATAATTTGATAACTTATAAAAAAATACATGTATTTCAAATTATTATTAAATATATGAAGATAATATTAATTTTATAAATTTGAGATTATTTTTTTCATATTAGTGAATCAAATTACACTCTTCCCTAATTTTTTTTATAAAGACAATGAAATATATAAAATATTTATTTTATTTAATTTGTTTTAATTATATGGTTTTCATAATTTAAAATATTTATTTTTAAAAATTAAAATATATACTGAATTTATACGAGTAAAACAAATTAAGTTGATATAATTTAAAATACGAGCAAAAATATTATTTTTGAATGGACAATTCAAACACAAAAATTAATGATATTCTATTATAAGAATATATGGAGGTTGATATAGTTATGATCAGAATATAATTATATTTAATAAAAACACTTTAAAATTTATATTATTTTCTAGTCATATTATTTTAATGTGTGAAAATTGTCATTATTATTTTTATTTTTTAACAATGTATTTACGATTATTTATATTTCTCAATATTTTTGTAGGGCTAATTTCATTCACCTTCTTTAAAATTTTGACTAAATAGTAAATACATATAGTTTTTATATATTTGAAATTTTATTAAATATATATATATATATATATATATATTTTTTTTTTTTATATATTTACTTCCCTCCCCTCCCACTCGAAATAAATGAGGTGTATGATAAAATTTTTAGTTTATAAGAATATATTTAGCCAAAATTTAACGGGAGGGGAATGAAATTAACGCTATTATTTTAAAACCCTACAACTTTTTTTTCCCCATTTTTGGGGATATTTTTGATCCAGAAACCAAAATACAACTCGGTTTCAACCCTAAACCAAGTATAACCCAATTTTGGTGTACGCTAATTACGGTGTTCCGCGCAACACCATGTCTACATCTATCGGAAATAGAACAAACAAAATAAAACGACCGACCGGCAGTCGTTTTGGGCTCACAAGAAAGCCCTAAGAAGAGGAAGAAGACGAAGACTCAGAGTTCACATCTGCTCGCGCTCACAGCTCAGGCTCACAGCGTGGCTCAACTTCGTCTCCCTGCTCTCTTCGAATATCGAAATCGGTATACTCCACGAACATGTCTTCCAAAATCGTTTTCCTCTGTTTTGATTTATTTCCAGAAATTTCCTACGAAGCTTGAAATCAGTGAATTGTAATCATTTTATAAATTTTATTGCTGAATTCTTTTTGTATTGCAGTGATTATTCATAAAAATCAAAACTTTATTCTTACTGAAGTTGTATCCGTGTCAGTGCTGTGCCGGATTGGTTGTTTTATTCTCCTTTTTTTTTTTCATTTCATTTTTTATACTTACATAATCGTTGATAAGTTCATTCAACTTACCAGTTTTTTAATTTTAGACATTATGTGATTTGTGCTTGAATTTGAATATACAATAGAACTAGTGCTTGGTCCAAATCTGCAGTTATTTCTATATTGTTTTGGTGGGGGGGGGGGGGGGGGGGGTGTGGCGCGGGGGAAGCGGGGAAGGGAATTGTAGAAAATAGCATTATAACTGATGTGAGGCGTTCTGAAATTAATAAACGATGGATGTCATTTCGGTTCAAAGTGGGAGAGAAACGGTGAACATGTCATTAAATGTGAATTTTTAGTGCAAGTTGTCAATTTATCTAGCATTATGTGTTAACATAATTGGGAGGCTCCCAAGTGTATGTGGTTGAGATGAGGGTTTAGTTCTTCAACCAAACTAGAGATGATTACTCTCACTATAAATGCGAAGTTACTTCTATCATACATACTAACACATATTCAGCCTCATTAATTTTGAAATTTTTTTATCAACAAAAGAAGCTGGAGTCTGAAAATTACTCAAAAACTGCACGATATACCTTTTTAGCAAATGACACAGTCATTAGCTATTACTTGTTTCGCACAATTATGAACACAAGCTTGAGTTTGTATTGAATTTCGGCTACTTTGTGGGACTTTCCATGGAAGTATTATGGGAAATATCCTCATGGGATGTGTATTAGAAATTAGAATCTGGAAAGAAGAGATTCTAGCATTTATGAGTATTACATTCTGATTGGTCTTACAACTGGGTTTTGCAACCATGTTCTTTATGTTTTGGAGTTGTGTGGCAATTGTCTTCATCTTCAAATTTTATTTGGAAGGCATTAGCAGAGAAAGTGTTTGTTAGAACAACAGAAACTGTTGTTGCTTTCTTCTTCTTTGCTCCTGAGATAGCCGGTTTGCCTTCTCAAATCGGCGATAAGACTCTTCAAGTCATGTTTGATCCTAAGTATGGCTGTTGTTATGTATTTCTTTATGTAGACGTCCAGAACACGAGGGGGGGAAAATAGAAACCAACATTGGAACTCTCTTCTAGAGCTCCACTTTCTTTGATGAAGACTTGTTGCCACCCAAGATACATCTACTTCATCCTTTGCAATTGATACATTGTTTATTGTTTCATTTATGTAATTAATGGACAGAAGAAAGAACACATTCTAATGCAATTTTTCCATAGTTGGTTTGCATGTGGATTTACATAGGTATTCAGGTTTAGTCAAATGCACACTGATTGGAACTATTTTCTTGTTATATTTCCATGCATTGATATGAACACTCTTCAACCTATTTGCAGGTGTGGAGATGCTCCTGGATGCAATATATTTTCCGTAGCAGCAGGGTTGCAGCATTGATGAACTCTTATCATTGAGGGAGCTTTATTTTATCGAAGTGATGTGGACCAATGTTTTCAAAATTGTATGTTCTTATCCAATTCTAGTAGCTTTTTATCATTCAAAGGCTAATTTTGTGTTGTGGATGAGGAGTTCAAAGGATGCCCCTTTCTCTGGCCGGCGTGAGTTGGGAGGGACAGATCCTGACTCGACAATGTCAGCTTGTCGTTTCTTACCTTTAACTAACTGAAGTAGCTTTATGTTAATTGCTATGTTTGGTTGTTTGCATTTTTTATTGTCTTAATGAGTATTATCAGATATTTGTTTATGTTTTAATGTTTGGAAAATGTTTTCCTAGCTTCCATGTTTCCTGTACTCTAATACTTTTTGAGAGTTGATGACAGTTTTTTTGCTACCTTTGTTGTTTGGTTCACTCATGCTTCGACAACTAATTGAAATGAGGAGTATTTCATTATCAGCTGCTTGTTCCTAAAATCTTGGTATTTATGGTTTGTGATATCTTTGGGGAAGGATGGGTGTCCCTCCTTGATTTTGTGGATCAAGCATGATCCTATGCATAGCTTGCACAGCCAAGTCTAATTAGTTGGGATCAAGGCTTCCCATACCAAACTTAGAAAATAGTATGTGCAATTTTGGTGAAGAGTTTGTCAATCAGCTGTCCGATCAATAATTGTATTACTTGTTCGACAAACTTGCTTTAAAAAATGTATTTTTTTTTTTTTTTCTTCTCTTTTGATAGGTAACTTTTTGTTCCTATTGGGGCTTGAACCTAAAACCTCCCATAAACCCGCCCCAACCCTTTACCACTTGAGCTAGGCCTCAAAAGGGCTATTTTTCTTATATTATGGTTCAAGTCTGGCAGCAATGCTGTGCCTCTGTATTATCTTCATGTACTTCTGAATTTCCATTGGGAGCAGTAATTTGTTATTTTCACTTTGTTCATTTTTACAATATATACTTCTTTTTATCATTTTTTACATCATTGGCTATTTCTGCAGGGAGGTCTTCATCACATATCATGGTTTCAATTTCTCCCTCATGAATCTGATCTAAATCCTCCAAATGATAAAAGGTTTGATGTCAAGGATTTTGACAGCTTTCTATTAAAATTCAAGTTAATGTTAACAATCAGGAAGGGCACTTTGTTGCCTCTTCTACATAATTACTGAAATGAGATTTTTCTTTGTATTTGGATAGTGTGAAAGTAGAGCAGAAAGATGCTGCGACGCTAGTGGTGCTTTCTACACATTTGCAGTTACAAAGGGAAGGATATCTCAGCACATGGACCAATTCCTTTGTTGGACCCTGGGATCCATCTCAAGGTCTGCATAACCCTGGTAATGGTTAATACGTGGCTATTCTCTCATGCTGTTCTATTTTTTTTTTTTTAATTTTTGATTTTTGATTTTTATATCTTCGTGAGGGAAAAGAATTGTACTATTTATGCTATTTTAAAGCATGTTGAAACACTAATTACTGTCCATTTATGAGATGCACAGATGAGAAAATTAAGCTCTGGCTTTTTCTTCCTGGGCGTCATTCATCTGTTGCTGAGGCTGCACAAGTTGCAGTATCTAGATTAAGAGGTATTTTGTGTTCACAAATCATTTTATGGATTTCGTTTGATCCTGCTTCTAAGTTCCTTCACAGTGTTTTTGTTATAATCATGTTATGATTATATTATTTAACATATGATATTTACCCATTAATTTTTTGGAAGTTGTTGCATCTGGATTCTGGTTGGCTCCTGGGGACTCAGAAGAGGTTGCAGCTGCATTATCTCAGGCTTTAAGAAATTGTATAGAGAGGTCATAATTCTTCCATTTCCAAGTTTTTGTCTTCTAAGTTTCATGGTCATGAATTTACATATATCTTATTGGCATTGACAGAGCACTCATAGGACTTAACTACATGAGATTTGGAGATGTATTTTCAAAATACCATCCATTTTCACAAAGTGAAGAACTTTTCAGGTTTGCTGTAATAAATTCTTTTATCTTATTTTATTCTTTTATGTTAAGCAGTAATAATGATGTTGGACATTATGATAATGATGTTGGACATTATGATGATAATGGTATAATTATTATAATTTGTTATCATTATTTTTCAGTGTAGAGTCTTGTATTGACATGATAACATCAATAGTGGGTGATAGTCACAACGTGTATCTGGTATATAACCCTAGTGTACATGATAAGTTTATTGGAAGGGTAGCTGGAATAGATTAGTTTGGGAATAGAAGAGATGAAAATAGGACTCTTGAGGGCATTAAAATGGTGGGATGGGAGCTGACGGAGCTGGTGCTTCTGATTGGTCCTCAACTCCAGCTTTGGAATGTAGGATCCTGGGCAGGAGCTAAGGTGCTGGCTATTCTTTGATGGTTGGTTTGGTTCTAGTTATTTTTTCTGCCTTTATGTTAGTGTTGTCTTTCTTTCTTTCACTGTGGGCTATTCTGCATGTACATTGCTTCTGCTTTATGGCTCTATTAATGTTATTATTATTTAGTTCTTATTAGAAAAAAAGGGGGAAAAAGGTGATGACCTAGTGGTATTTCCTAGCTTGAACTGGAGGGGAAGGCGGGGTTCTGCCCCTTTGGAGAAGGTGATGCTCTTGTAGCCAAAAAAGGCGTTTCTTTGCTTTTTGGGAAACTAATTGAAATTGTATCAACACAAACAAATGTATAGAAAATGATATAAATTAGGAATAAAAACTATAACATGTGGGGCCTGATAATAGGCTATATCAAAACTTAAATGAAACATCCGTAAAATCTGAAATGCTTTTCTAATGTCTTTACTATGAGCAAATCAATGCTTTCTGTATTCCTTTGACTGTGAGTATATGATTGTCTTGAGTCTTCATTATTGATGAATCTCCATTGCTATCCCAAGGAGGATCAATTTAAGACTTGAAAGATTCAAAGAGACTTCCTTTGGGGCAGTAGGGCCGGCGAGAAAAGGCTTTGTGTGGTAAATTGGGCTATACCTTGTTTGGAAAAAAAGCATGGGGTCTTGGATTTAGAAATCTCTCCATTTTAAATAAGGCCATGCAAGGCAAGTTGATTTGAGATTCGCTAATGAGAGTCAGTTTGTGGAAACAAGTCATTGTAGGGAAGTTTGGGGAAGAGGTTGGGGATGGTTCTCAAGGGTTGTTTGAGATGGATATGGGGTGGGGGTGTGGTAGGAAATTAGAGAAGTTTAGACCAATGTAAAAAGTAGGTCTTGTTTCCTTGTTAGGGATGGCATGAGGGTGAGATGTTTGTAAAGATAAATAGTGAGGGTGAGATGTTTGTAAAGATAAATAGTGAGGGTGAGATGTTGTAAAGATAAATAGTGTGGGGATTTGACTTTGGGAGAGGTTTTCACAAAGTATTTTTTCTATAGTTATTTCTAAAGATGCTTGGGTAGAAGAGATATGGGAAGAGGAAGGGGAGGGTGGATGAATTCTAAGGAACCTGCATGTGATCCCAATTAGAAGCAATAAGGAGGATAAGCTGTGTTAGATGGAAACCAAGAGTGGTATTTTCTCAATTAAATCTTTCTATGCTTCCTTGGTGAGGGGTGAAAGGGGCATTTTTCTGGTCAACATTGTTTAGAACCCTTGGGTGCCTAAAAAGAAAGGTTTTTTTTTGCTTGGGAAGCCATTTAGGGAAAGATTCTGAGGGCTAACCAGCTCAAAAGGAGGGGATGGTATATGCCAAATAGATGTCATATGTGCAAATGGGATGAAGAATCAACCGATCATTTACTCCTTAATTGTGTCAAAGCAAGCATGTTATGGTAGTTGATCTTCTCCTTGTTTGGTGTGACATGGGTGATGCATTCCATGGTTAGAGAGAATCTTCAAGGCTGGCATGGTTTTTTTTTGGGAAGAAGTGAAAAAAAGCTTGGAGGGTCACCCTTTTATGTCTATTTTGGACTCTTCAGATGGAAAGAAATAGGAGGTTGCTTGAGAATGTTGAACATTCAGATCAAGTAATCAAATATTATTTTATGGCTAGTTTTTTGTAATGGATTAATCTATACATGGAGAATCGATCTTTGTCCATGATAGGCTTGGTAGATTGGCCATGCTCGATGTAAGGAGAGGGGGTGCGTTTCTTGTTTTCTTGTTCCTTTTTTTTTGCCTTTTGATGCTTAGTGTATGCATTGTGTGTACTTTTTTGTGCCCTTTCCAAGGCTTTATTAATACATTCCCTTTTATTGCCAATCAAAAAATGATTAGCAGAATTTCAAGAAAGCTCAATCAAGAAAAACGTACTTAGTAATTGCTTGTGCTGTATAATGTTTGGCTTTTCTAAATTTTTTGTTGACAAGGTCATTACCTGAAACATTAAGTGATTTTATTGGTTTTGTCAGACCTTGTATTTCTTGCATTTTGTGGTGTTGTAGGTGAGTTTGGTGCTATCACATCAAATTTTTATTTCAGCTAATCTATGGGTGGTGTTCTTTGTAGGAGAGGGCAGCCTACGATTGAGTTCATCTTTGCAGCTACAGAAGAGGCAATTTTTGTACATGTTATAATATCTGCAAAGTAGGTCAAGTTCACTCCTTTTTTTTGTCTATCATTTCCAGTATTCTGGTGCTTCCTATTTCTGATTATTATTTTTTCCTCCCATATATGGTAAATTGATGTGCATGTCTTCCCATTGCTTTCTAGGCATGTTCGAGCACTTGCAAGTGGTGATATGGAAATGGTATTAAAGCATTCTTCCAACAAGTACAGCGAGAGTCTTCCAGGTTGGTCGGTATACTTTTGCAATTGGCTGGTCTTGTAAATTTTGTCTTAGTGCTGGGTTTCCTAAGAAAAATTGGACCAGTTTTGCGTGTGTACTCTACTAAGGCTAGCACAGCATATTAGTTGCTAGGGGAACTTCCTAATAGTAAATAAATGAGGAGAAATGGAGGATGTTTTAAATTTGGGTGACTCATAGATGGAGTGGGACTGGTGCAATCTGGTTCAACCAGTTGGTCAACTTGGGGTCTATCATATGGGAAGGCTCTTAATCCTTTTTAATGCAACTTGGCCTTTCAAGCCTTTAGGCCAAGGATTTCTTGTGAAGGAACCTCACCCTCAGGTGTTAGGCAAATCCAACTATCTCTTTGATTCTAAAATGCCAGTTATTCAATTTATGGCTCCCTTGGAACCTTTAGTTACTATGTCCCCGTTTGATGTTTGGCAGTTATTGTTTCTCCTCATGGAATGCTTGGTAGGTTTACTGGATGTTGTCCGAGTGATCTTGTGAAACAAGTGTATTTCAGGTAGATTTCTTTGTATATGTATCCATTTATTTATTTGCCATACACTTCCTCTGTTCTTCTTCTTGTTTGATGAATAAATTATTCATTTTTGATAATAATAAAGCTTGGATTGATATCTTTTTTGTATGCTTGATTCTAGCAAGTTTAAGACATCAAATGGATTCATAGGTCTGCCTTATCACCTTTCTCAAGGTTCTGGCTGCCAACTGAGGGGGCAAAATTGTTATGTTGAAGTAACCCTTGGTTGCCCTAGTGCTGGAACTGACAAGATGTTGCAATCAAACTCAAATTCCATTAGGAATTTCCCCAAATATCATGTTGCTGATCCTCATGCAATGGGAAAAGGTGCTCAGAAGGGATTGCCAGATCATGTTTCAGAAAGAACATTTATTTATCCAGCTGAGGCAGTGCTTGTCCCAGTCTTGCAAACATCATTTTCTAGATCTTCTTTAAAAAGGTATACTGTCCTAATTATTGCTGCAGGTGCTTAATATTTTAAGGATTATTTTAGAGCTTTGCCTGATGGGTGGCAGTTGAATAAATTTGGTTAAGTTGGTGGCTCCAGTTGGATTAATCTAGTGACAATGATAAATAAAAAAATGCAGAGGTTTTGTTAGTTAATATGACTAGCTTGGTTGTTTCCAAGCTGACTGTGTGGCACTCAGCTTGCCCTAAGCCCTTATGTTGCTAAGCTGGCTTTTTTCTGGACAATGTCCGGTAAAGTCCTGTCTAGACGTGGTCTAGAAATGGAACCTAGTGAATGAAATGAAAAGAGCAACCTTGAGTTTGGAAGAACACAAGTGTATTGAACAATAAAATTTTTGTAATGCTTGAAAGCTTTGAGTTGGGGAGGTGCTTTGGCCAAAAGGTCCCTCACCCGTTTAGGAGCATCTAGAACCTTTACAGGTTTCTACCCTTGAGGATCTAGAGTTTTCATAAACTCTCATTCTTTGTAAATGATGCTTTGATGCTCCAGAACATTCTCTTTTACACTTCTGTCGAGTTCATGCTTCCACATTGTTGTGTTCTAAAGCATTCCTGACCATTTCCATATAAGTCTGGATAGTCCTATCTTCCATCTCATTGTATATACAACTTAAGGGCCATTTTTGCAGTGGATGCCATTAATCTAAATTGTACAATTGTCAATTTAAACATGCCACTTCTTTTCTTATTGGAATATCTCCCTCTCAGTGCATCAACCTAGCTGATTTTACCGTAACTCCCAAGTTGAGTGTTCAAGTTTATGGTAATTGTCTAAGAATCAGATTCTCAGTTGGGTAGTCAAACTGTTTGTTTCTGTTGTGGTTCTAAACATTATATTATATCAACTAACATTATTGTTGTGAACTTGCAGATTCTGGCTACAAAATTGGATAGGACCATCATTGTCTGGTTCATCTTTCTTTACCCATTGGTTAGTCATGTCACTGAACTATCATTTTTCATTCATAGCTTCATTTGAGAAAATCTTTTTATCCTACTGCTCTTTGGTTGGTTAAGTTAATCTCTTTAACGTTCTCTGTCATTTTAATGAACATATGTGCATTTCAGTGGATTTGGTGGTTGAAATCCATGATTTTTAGCTTGGTTATGCTTGTATGTATTGCTTCCAACCAATAATGTAGAATCACATTCTTCACGTCAAAATGCTGTGAATTAGCTGTCAGATAATGCTGTTTACAGTCATGATTTTTTATTAATGCATGATTAAATGCCTTTAAATAGTTAATTCCCTGGGGCCCAAGACTTCCCAGATATTTCTGTATAATGTAATCTGATTTAGTGATTTGTTCATAGTGAACACCCAGCTCTCTCATTTCTTCTAAGCAATGACAACTAGCCTCCATGTGGTGCATTTTTTTCATAAGATCTCATCTCCTCCTACACAGCTTTCTTCAGCTTCGGGTAAGATCAAGCTTTAGATACATGTAAGTTGCATGAACTGTTGAGATAAAAGAAGCATAAGCACACAATATGGTGGGATTCTAAGAAGTGTGAAGTAAAATTAGAAATAAGGTGGTTCTTTCATGAGCAATTTCCTTTTTCAAGGGCAATGAGTAGATTAGAATCATCCACCATGAGAAGAATTTCAAATGGACATAGAGGAACATCACAAGGAGATTAAGAGGACAAATCACTAGGAGGTTCACATCATTTGTAGGTGGGTACCTTTTTCTTTGTTTGAATAAACTAGCAACACCAAATAGAAGTAGGATATTTTATGTAGGGGGAGGAACAAAAAGAATTGGATGCCCAAGAGATGAATAGAAGAAATCTCTTCATTGTTTTTGCTAAAAAGCGAAAGAAATCTCTTCCACTTTTCACCCACCAATACATCTGAAAAAATTTGATACTTATGAAGAATAAGCATGAATTGACCTTTTCACTCCTTTCTTTCATTCTATTGCTGAAGCTGCTAGCAAACCCCCATCAAGAGTTTTGGTCTCCAATGACTCCTTGGTGGAGATTTGAATATAGAAGGGCATCTTCTCTTGTTCTTTCTTTCAATTGCTTTCCCAGACTGAGAACTTGTCAAGTTTCTTTCACCCAAATTGATTTGGAATCCCAAAGCCAACCTAAAGCTAAAATTTTTGTATGATTAGTGGCTTAAAGGAAGGTAATGTGTATTTTAATCAAAAACAATAATTCATTTTTTTAAGAAATAAAGATAGAATGACACAGGAAAGACAAGCTAACTTTCAAGGGAAATTAAAGGAGCAGAACATGAGTAAAAAACCGGTAGCAGAAAAGCATACTGTCCCTCCCCAAGATCCTAACAAAAGCTAATCAAGGAGGCAATGAAGTTCCCTAGAAAATACCTGTAGCAGTTAAGTACCTTGTTTAGCCATTTGATTTTCTGTTTGGTTAGTTGAATGAGGATCCAAGGCAAGAGCAGCTGTATTTTCTAGTTTCCAAGGTCCTTGCTTCTTTTGTGTGACCTGTGAAATAAAAGTTGAATCTCCTTTCACAAAAACAATTATGCATACCCAGAGGAAAACCTCCAAGTAAGGCAACATTCTCTCATCTAAAAGAAGCTAAATACTGATGACATGGTCTAGATCAGGAGACCTTATAAAACCGTATTTCCTGATACTATAGAAATTCGTCCTGTATGCTCTAAAGGTATAGATAAATAAAAAATGCATGTTAGTTTATGAAATTAAAAATTTGAAACTTGCTGCTCAAAAACTTGGGTTCTAATAATATTGCTGATTAGTGTTCATGAGTTGTGCCCACTGTTAAATAGCTATAACTTTCATGATGTGCACATGCACTAAATGTTATTCGCATTTTTTGTTGATTGGCTTGACATGATGTGGTTAATCTTATTGTTCTACCATTTTATACATTTGTGATTTGATGTCTTAAACTGTTGCTGGGTCTTTGTATTATTAAGTTAAGGTCTGTTACTTGCTGTTCCTTGCTTGCATATGGTATTTTTTTTTACTCTTTTATCATGATTATGTTAGAGTTGATCAATGAAATGTCATTTTCCTCTTTTCTTTGGCTGATGTTGGCAGGGCTGGCAAGACAGATTCTTTGGATGAATCATGGATTGATTCGAATGGGACACGCACACAGCACAGCTATAATAGTAGTAGCAACAGTAATGATAGCAGCATCAGCAGCATAACTAGCAGCTCCAGTGATAGTGATGTCAAGATGACCACTGGAGCTGGAGACCCGGAGGCAGATGCTGATTCGTTGACATGTAGACAGTCTGGTCTATCTTCTAATGATCAGTTGGAAAATGACTGCCACAAATTGGTAACTGCAGTTACATTTACCTTCAGAAAGGAACCTTTTTATGTCTTTCTATTTTCACACTTATATGTTTCAACTTGTATGTATGGATGGTAAAGTGCTGAAAGAAATTAATCAATTCTTGCTTTCCATGTTCTTCTTCATGTTTATTTGTGATAAACTCTTTTGAAAATTAGCAAATATCTGAACCATATTCTCAATGCAGGGATCTAAGAGACCTCGAACAGGGATATCAGAATCATTTGGCCAAGTGGGCACAGTAAAAAATGCGCCTATGCAAGATGCATACAGGTCTGGTTATGGATCTGTTGAAGTCAACAATTCAGCCATTACAGGAGTTGCAAGTGAGCAGATATCTCATTGGGATTGGGACGATGATGATAGAGGTGCAGTTATGGATATCCAAGCTCTTCTTTCCGAGTTTGGTGATTTTGGTGACTTCTTCGAAAATGATGCTTTGCCTTTTGGGGAGGTATTTAACTATCCTTTACAAGTGCCATCAGAATACTGCACATATTTTCTAGATATTATAATGCAGTTGTGGATTCCTCACCCACTGCTTTTTGCTCTTTTTTGGTGATAGTTCCTGATTAAAAAAATTGACACCAAATCTTTTAAATATGTACAGTATTTTTATTCTGAGGATATGTTATCTTCTCTATGATCGATGAAGTGATTGGGCAGGTGCATTTGGGATCTTTACAAGTTCTCTCATATGCTTTGAAACAGATCGAAAATTTTAGGTCCAAAAAAATTTCATTGCCACAGTTGGAACACAGATGCAATTTCTATTTGAATGCCTAGGTGTGTGATCTATGTAGATAATGTTAGTCTTATGACAATGAAGGGTGGTGGTTCTTTTTTGAATTTTGATTTACTCTTTGGAGGAAGTATTTATAGTTTTGGGACCTTGGGATATGAGCTTTTGTCTATCAACTAGGTAGGACTCAACTGATGATTTGGATCTAATTCTGCCTTTTTTTTCCTTGAGCATTCTTCTTTCTTTCATTGCTGGAAGTTGGAGTGTGGATTAACCTACTACTGGCTTGATGTTTGTTTTTCTGTTTCCATTTTTGGCATCCTTTTTTTCTGGCTTGCATGATTAAGTTTCCATTGATACTCATCATAACCACATGCTTGGTGAAGCCCCCAGGAACTGCAGAGTCGCATGCTCTTATCTTTCCTGCACCAGATTGTGAAGGTAGCAGTCCTTGTACTGGAATGATGGATGTTTCAGATCAGATGCTGTTGTCTGTAGGGTTTCAATCCTTTGACAACTTTAATCCTTCTCCTCCAGTTGCCATGGAGGAGTGTCTTACCAAAAATCAAGAAGTCACAAACAACACTCTATCCTCTGGTCCCTTGAACTATACTCCTGCCTCTTCTATAGGTGAGTTTGACCATTTAATTAAAGCTGAAGCCCTATTGACATTTGCTCCAGAATATGGAGCAGTTGAAACTCCAACAAGCGAGTCATCATCATCAATTTTCAGAAGCCCATACTTACCAAAATCTAGAAAAGTGGAGAGTTCAAATTCAAGTGCAAAAGATTATGTATATGGTGCAACACCACCCTCTTCTCCTTGCTTTGATGGATCAGATGAGAAGCCTGGCATGCCTGTAAATTCAAAAACATGTCCTGTCAGGCATGAGGCAAGTTCTATTCTCCACTCAAAAAAGTATTATACTCATGTTGAAGGTGGAAAAGAGCAACATGAGAAAAGATCATTTACATGTGACAATAGCATTGCTTCAGGTGAGGGGTTGACACCATCTTCATTCTCTGGATTCAATTCCACAAATGCCACCAAACCTGTCCAGAGGAAAACTACTGAAGGCACAATTGGAATGGAGCATTTGGTTTTACCTATGAAAACTGTCCTTGCAACTGAAGTTGAATGCATTATGTTCCAAGCTTCTATGTGCAAGATACGTCATACACTGTTATCTTCCAGTTCTCCTCCATCTATTGGCCTTAGTAGGTTAACTGGAAGCACTGTTTTGAATTCTCTTCCTGGTGAACCAAGTACCATGACGGAAAATATATCTAGTAAGTATGAGGTAAAGAAGAAAGAATCAATTCCGGTGAGGATAGCTGGTGATTTTGATGGAGGAATGCTAGATGGACCCCTTAATGCCACTGTTGGTGTTTGGCGCACGGTTGGAGTTGCTAAAGGTGCAAAACCTACTAATTCACCTGGTGTTGAGGTTAGCTCTTCCTTGCCGCATAATTCATTTAATGAGGAAGGTATGCTTTCATATGGACAAAGGCAACCACTTCAGGAGCTTCTTGATGGCATGGCAATAATCGTCCAGCAAGCTACTTCCTTTGTTGATGTGGCACTAGATGCTGATTGTGGAGATGGTCCTTATGGCTGGCTTGCATTACAAGAGCAGTGGAGGCGTGGATTTTCTTGTGGCCCTTCCATGGTCCATGCAGGATGTGGGGGGATATTAGCTTCTTGTCATTCACTGGACATTGCTGGCATGGAGTTAGTAGATCCACTTTCTGCTGATGTAAGCTTCTCTTATATATGTTATTTGAATTTTCTTTTCTTCATGATATTTTTGTTTATTTTCGCTCTATATTACAATAATGATATCAATTGCTTTTGGCTAAGACAATGTTTATCCTGATCTAAGTTATAGTTTATGTCAACCACATAAATGTTACAGAAAATTGGAGATGGTTTTCTAAATATTAGTTTTTTGATAAGTGATGGTTTTCTAAATATTAGTAAACGATTCATGCTAAACTCAGTTATAACTCAATGTGATAATAGCTAGATAAGTTGTTTTAAATGCTCCAAGGCTAATGATGTAAAATAATTACTCACATATTGCTAACTGTTACTCCATGATAAATAAGTATGGTTTCAGTTTAAGATTTTCTCCTTTTGTGATGCTAAACATAGTAAGCGAGTCAAATTGACAATATTTCACATGTGGTGGTAAATTTCATGTTAGCATTGTAGTTGATTATTACACTGTAGTTTACTTACATATTATGGTTGCTTGTACTTCCTCTGATTTGATACATATAACTTAAACTTTGAGGTGACACATGGTTAAAAGCTTCATTTTGTCATAACTTTTTATGCATTTATAGTTCCTCTTTTAAGAATATGATGACTTCTGTATCATTTGACGATTCTCATCGCGATATTGTTATGTAATTGTATTCGTTGTGTTTGAGCGTACTTGATGGTAACTTCTTCATGTGCATTTTCTAGTGTCTAATTTAAATGGTGCTAAGTAATTATGATATTTTGCTGATGGTTTTCTTTAATTAATAATTTTTAAGTAAAATATGAAATTAACTGTGTCCTTACAAAATACGATAACCCTATGTGTGTGTATAATTTCACAGGGTTTTTTCCTTGATAGTTTGTGACAAATTAGTATTGAGAATCTGATTTTTAGTTTTGATTTCTTTTATAGGGCAGAGTGTCCTGCATTAGGCCTTGGGAAAAGTTGGTTTTTTTTTTTTTTTTTGGGCGAAATAGAGCTTAATTACATTAAAAATGCAACTGCAGGCTCACAATGCTTAGTGCTTGTGCTAATACTGGACCATGATCACTCAGTTCTGTGATATGTTGCATACATTTAAGGAAACATTGGATAGTTTGAGATTGAAATGGAAGATGATCATGGATACCTCTTAAAATTACATCTCGGTGTTAAGTGCTTATATAACATTTAGAAAGTAAATGGGTTGTTGGGTGCACAATTGCTTAATACTGCTGTCTTCCACTGATCGGTGTTGACTGGTTCTGAAGGAAAGCAAACTCTTGGTTGGGCTTTGAGCACCTTAAGTCCAAGGGAGGTTAATGCTGTTTGTTCATATCTGTTAGCCTTCTGTCAAGTGTCATTTCTTATGTATGTATGCATTTCCAATTTTCTTTGTGAGCATTTCTATTTGACGACATTATTCTGGGATGATGACGATAAAAGGATATATATTATTAATTCAATGTTTTCTTACATAATCAATGCATTGTATCTTCATCATATGTTTATTCTTATGCTCAGATATATATATTTCTTTTTCCTTCTTTTTTTTCAGGTAAATGCATCATCTGTGTTCACCTTGATACAGTCTGATATAAAAAATGCCTTAAAATCTGCTTTTGGCATCTTAGATGGCCCATTGTCCGCTACTGACTGGTGCAAAGGTCGTAGTCAATCAGGTGATGTGGGGACCACAGGTGATGGATTTTCTGCTGAACATGGTGTAAATGAAGGTAGAGATTCTTCAAGCACTGTAACTATTGGAGAACCAATAAGCCCGTCCCAGTCATCTGCTGGTGGATCATCTTGCATCAAAGGTATCATTCTGCTTTTATTTAGTCAATGAGATTTTTGATATTCATTGTACCAACAGTTGGACCATTGTCACAGTTTCTAGCGTCACCGATGGAGCTAGAGTGGATGACACATGCCGGAGGAGACCAAACCAGGAATTCTCTAGTTCTGAGTCAGAGCAGCAACTGGGCTCCCGGCTAAGGCCAACTCTTTTTGTACTTCCATTGCCTGCTATACTTGTTGGGTATGCTTCCTGATTAAATGGATTTTCATCTTCATAAATGAATATTAAAGGTTACACTGATTTATATATTGATGTTGATGTCAATATCAAGATGGAAAAGAAATATAAAATAAAGTGCAACTTTTTTTTTTGATAGATAAGTGCTGAATATATTAAAAAGAGGCCAAAAAGCCACAAAGTATACAGGGAGTATACAAACCAGCTAAGCCTCACAACCAAAAAGAAAACAAAAAAACCCCACCAACCCTTATCTGGAGGCTATCCACTCCAAGAAGCCTATAAGAGACAGCGAACTCTCTCCACTATACAATCTAGCCCAACACCATAAATTACAGATAAAAGAATTTTTTAATTTCTGAATTGCTATCACTCCCCCCCTAAATGCTAGTTTATTTCTTTCCTTCCAAAGAGTCCAAAAAATGTACAACGGGATAGACTTCCATATCTTTTTCCTTTTTTCCTCTACAAAAAGGCCCCTCCAGTTCAATAAGACCTCCTTTACAGTTTCTGGAAAGACCCACTAAATACCAAACAAAGCAAAGACCATATCCCACAGGACTTTTGCCACTATATAGTGTATGAGAATGTGATTTACAGATTCCTCTTCACAACCACACAAGAAACAACAGTTCGGGAGTTGCCACCCTCTTTTCTGAATCCTATCTAACGTAAGCACCTTCCCCCAAGTGGCCTCCCAAGCAAAAAACAATATTTTAGTTGGAACTTGATCCACCCAAATGTTACTTTTCGGAAAGTTGTTGGCAACGGTATTAACCACCAAGTTGTAAGCTTCCTTGACTTTAAATTGCCCGTTTCTTCCTCCTTTCCAATAGACTGAATCTTCCTCTAAAGTAGGTTTATAGCCCCTCAAGACATGAAGCAAATTACCTACCATATCCAATTCTCAATCATTGAAATCTCTCATAAACCTTAAATCCCAACCTCCTTGGCCGACATTCTGATCCCACATTTCTTCTACTGTGTCGTTTCTATGAGCAGCCATGCCATATAGGTGAGGGAACCTACCAAAGATAAGTCCAAAATCTGATTTTGGTGCCGTTTCCAATAGTAAACGCCATATTTTCCCAACACCAGTCTTTTTCCTTCAAAATCTCCTTCCAAACCCCTACTCCAAATGTCCCATTAACCTTTTTGGTCTTCCAACCAAAACCCTCTTACCCATATTTCGCCAAAAGCACTTGCTTCCACAGATTTTCCTTTTCACAAGCAAATCTCCTTATCCATTTACCCAACAAGGCTTTGTTCAACGGGACTAACTTCTTTAAGCCAAGCCCCCCATTTTCCTTCTCCGTACAAACAACCTCCCAATTAACTAAGTGCACTTTCCTCTCCAAATTTCCTCCTCCCCAAAGGAAGTCCCTTTGCAATTTTTCTAACCCCCGCGCAACTGACTTGGGCATACGAAAAAGGGACATTTGATATAAAGGCATACTAGCCATCGTGCTCTTTATGAGAATGAGTCTCCTGCCTTTGGAAATATATTGGCGTTTCCAAAGCGCAAGTCTTCTCCTCACCCTCTCTTCCACCCCATCCCACACGGAGGTAGCCTTATTAGGAGCCCCCAAGGGCAGCCCCAAATACACAGAAGGCATAGAATCCACCCTGCAGCCCAGTTCTGTTGCCATCTCCTCCATCTCTTCCACCTTGCCAACTGGGATTATTTCACTTTTATCCAAATTGATCCTTAACCCTGACGCGGCTTCAAACCAAAACAAGATCCAACTCAGATGAGTTAGATGCTCTTTCCTAGCCTCACAGAAAACTATTGTATCATCAGCAAATAACATATGGGATATATGCACCGGCTGTCTTCCACCTCCTTGAATCCTACACCCTGATAGAAATCCCCCTTCTATAGCCCTCCTAATGAGAGTACTCAAAACTTCCATTCCCATAACAAAGAGGTAAGGAGAAAGAGGATCTCATTGCCGCAACCCCTTAGAACTTGGGAAAAAACCAGCTGACACTCCATTCACCAACACCGAAAACTTGGCTGTGGATATGCAACTCCACATCCAACCCAACCACTTTGATCCGAACCCCATTTTTTTCATGACTTTCATAAAAAACTGCCAATTTAAACTGTCGTAAGCTTTCTCAATATCCAGTTTACAGATGAGACCTTTCTTTTCTCTTTTTTGCCAAGCATCAATCACCTCATTTGCAATTAAAGAGGCATCAAGGATCTGCCTACCCATCACAAATGCATTCTGATCTAGGGAGACCACTTTTCCTATCACTTTCTTGAGTCTATTGGCCAACACCTTAGCCAATAGTTTGTACAACCCCCCCAAAAGACTGATTGGCCTAAAATCCCCAAGATCCTCAGCCCCCCCTTCTTGGGTAACAATACTAGAAACGTATTGTTGAGACTCTTGATGAAGGCACTTTGCTCATGGAACTCCTTAAACAAATCCAAGACCTCTTCTTTAACAAAAACCCAGCAGCTTTGCCAAAATGCCATAGTAAATCCGTCCGGTCCTGGGGCTTTGTCCCCATTCATCTCCATCAGGGCACTATGAATTTCATCCTTAGAGAAAGGGTGCTCCAAATTCTCCACTTCTTGCTGACTAATCTGCTCTAACTGCAACCTTTCTATATCCGCCTTCCAATCCGAATTTTATGTGCGTAAATATTGATAAGCATTAGCTACCCCTTCTCTCATTTCCTTCTCCTCGGACAGCCACACCCCGTTTATCTTAATTCTATCCATATGATTGATTCTACGATGAGCAGCCGCCATTCGATGAAAATAGCCTGTATTTTTGTCCCCTTCCCTTAACCATAACTCCCTTGAATGCTGCCTCCAATGAGTTTCTTCCAAAGAGGCCCACTTAGCATAACTCTCCTTAGCTTCCTTTTTTGAAGTTGTTTCCTCCTCTGATAATCTTCTCTCACTTTCCACCAGGTCCCAGTGGTCCACTAGTTGGAGAGCAACAACTTTATTGTATTCCAATCTCCCAAACACTTCCCTATTCCACACTTTAAGCTTTTGTTTGATCTCTTTCATTTTTGTAGCCAATCTATAGCTAGCACTGCCTTTAACCTCTATTCCCTACCACCAGCTATGAATGAGATCTTTAAACCCTTCAACTTTAAGCCACATATTTTTGAATTTGAAAGGGGAGGGACCTCTTCTTATAGCACCACCCTCTAGCAACACAAGAAAGTGGTCCGAAACAGGCCTAGACAACCTTTTTTGAATAACACTACTGAATTGATCTAACCAACTAGGAGTAACCAAAAACCTGTCCAACCTAGCCCAGGACCGATTATTAGGCCCCCCACTCCAAGTATACCCTCCCCCTTGCAAAGGAAGATCAACCAGGCCTAACTCATCTATAACCTGAGCAAATCTCCTCATCGCTACAATTATTCTCCCTTGTCTATTCCTTTTCTCTTTGAGAAAGGATAATGTTGAAATCGCCCCCTACACACCAGGGTTCTTCCCAAATCCTCTAATTGCCCCAATCTCTTCCCACATGCATTCCCTTTCATCTTTGGTGAACGGGCCATACACACCCGTGAACACCCATACAACTCCATCTTCCACCTTCCTAAATCGACAGGAGATAGTGAATTAACCCTTCTCCCAATCCAAGATTTCCAGCAGCCTTTTGTCCCAACAGATCAGAATACCTCCCGCCGATCCGAAAGCATCCAAAGCCCTCCAATCTTAAAATCTTCCCACGCCTCTGCTTCTCACCATACCCTCGGACATTAACTGAATTTTCGTCTCCTGAATATAAAGTAAATCTACCTTCTGATTTCTTACAAAGGCTTTAATTAATTTCCTTTTAGAGTTGTCGTTTGCTCCCCTCACATTCCAGCATAATAGTTTAAGCTTCATTTAACTTCTGCGAGCTGGCACCCTTTGCCCTGTGAAGGACATCTCTTTTTACTTCCTTCCTCATAGTTGATTGAACATTCTAGCATTTTTAGTTCCCTTTCAAATTTTGTCTTCTCTAGAGCTCCTCTACTATATATCCTCTCCCTTCTTTTTTTGATTTTGACCAAAAAATTCAAAATTTCCTTTTCCAGCCCTTCTGTCGAAAATCCCAAAAACTAGCTGAATTTGGCTAGATTACTTTCCTCCCATCCATTCTCCCTCTCACCCCTGGCTTCTTGAGGCTCGGTCAGAATTGAACCCCTCTCCCACCCCTTAGCCTTATTATTAACAAGATTAACTTCAACTAAGTCCCAACATCCTTCACCATTCTCGATAGTTTTTAACATACTCAACGGGGTATCTTCCTAGATTTCCTCACATAATACCCTAGAATGGTCGTAATACCCCCCCTTCGGAGTCCGACCAAAAGGAAGAGAAATAGGAGAAGAAAACCCCGAGACCCTACCCCCCCATGGAATCAAAGCAGACCCATACCTCAATTCCTCTTCAATTAAAGCACGATTAGTCACTGAATGGGACGATGCCATTTGCTGCTTCCACTCGTGTTCCTTCTCCCTTAGTTTGAGAAATTCAGCCTCAAAATTGCTTCCATTGCTGTAAACAGATCGAGCCCAGGAACAAGGCCTCTCCAAGCTATTTTTAACGATCTCAGGCTGGGACGGGCCAAGGTAGTCCCCTAACAGGCCGTTGGTCCCAGAAATCCTTGGGCTCGCTACATCGTCAGCCCACCACTTGGCCTTAGAATACGACGGCCCATCCCTAGGCTCAGCCCCATCGTTCACCACCCCTTTTAATTTTAAGCCTTCTAAAGGGCTCGCTACAGCGTCAGCCCCCCACTAGGCCTTAGAAAATGACGGTCCATCCCCAGGCCCAGCCCCAACGTTTGCCACCCCTTTTAATTTTTGGCATACTGATGGGCTCTTCCAAGGAGACTTAAGCTTCAAGCCCAAAAGGCTTGCAGACAGGCCTGAAGAGGAAAGCCCAACCTCTCGATCATCAAGAGGAGCCCGGGCCCCAGACCCGACTTGGACCCACTTTTTAGCCCCGTCTCCACCTGCCCCACTGTCCTGCCCACCAATCCCATCTGCAGGCAACAACAGTGCCTCGAGCCTTGCATTTTCCAACTCTTCCACGCGCGGGGTGGCGAGTGCAGCGGCGTCACCCTTGACCTCACCTCTGGATCTTCCATTCGATCGACTGCCCGTTGATACCTTCCTCATCTCTGGCCTTATCTCCCACCAGAGAGAGAGAGAGTAGCATGCCTCCTCCACCACGATATCTAACGTGCTCGACAAATCTTCGTTCTTCGTCTTAATTAGGATGCGAGCCCACTGAAAATCCTTCATCTTCTCCGTCTGAGGATCCATGGCTACAAACTCGCCACATTTGTCCCCCACTCTCCGCAAAATGGACGGAACCCACAATGATATTGGAAGCCCTAGGATTTTTACCCAAGCTTCCTTCCTATTCTTGCCTTCTTCCTCACAACCACACCTAGGGCTCCATCGTTCCAACCCCAACTGAACACCTCCCACCAACCTATTTCCAGAGGAGAGAACATGTTTGGCTTCACCCACAAATTCAAACTCCAAAAGAATCCTGCCCTTTTCTAACCTTGCCAGCCCTAACTTACCTTGCAACCCCCAAGACCTCACCATTAACCATCCTAATCTCTCCAAATCCACTCCTGTTGTTGAGCTAGGGTTCCAGCTGCCGACAAGACAATGCTCCAATTTGCGCAGGTTTTCACTGATTTCCTCTCCTTTAACTTCCACTCTGACCACTTTACCCTCCCTGCCCCTCGACCCCTTCACCATTTCCGCGTACGACCTTTCCATTCTCGGTTTCACCATGGCCCTTTCTTCCTGCTTGTTCTCCTTTTTGCCAAGGTTTCCTACCAATCTTCGTAGCATCTCCGCCATAGAGATCCATCCCCCCCTTTCGCCTCTACCTTTCGGGATAAAGATACTAAACCTCCTTTTCTCCTGGTTGACCACCCTTAATCGAAGATAGTACCCTACTCTGTTCTCATCCCGCACCAAGGAATAAGTTCTCCCATTTTCTTTCCATCCCCTTTCCCATTTTCCATTTTCCTCTTCCTTAATGCACTGGTTTAGACTGTCCAAGAAGACTTCTACACTCATCGGCCCCAGACGGACCCAAGATGAAACCCCTCCCTTGCTCTCCACAATAATGACTTGTGTTTTACCCTTCTTCTCCTCTACACCGATCTCGAACGTCTTTGACTCCACCCCAAAGCTACCCTCTTTTCTTCTTCTCCGATTTTCCTCTCGAGTTTCTCCCTCATCGCCATCACTCTCTCGCTCGTGCAACTTTTAATTTAAATAAAAAAGGGTTGAGGAAATGTTGGGAATAATGGGAAGGGACTTTGTTATTTTGAGCACTGGAAGTTGACATGATAATCTGATACAATGATTCCTTCTAGAATGTTTCTCTAACCAGGACACCCTAGAAAAAGGAAAAAGGCATACATAGGCATGGAAGCATGCTCACACATAGTATTATGTTGTAAGGATTGGCGCACGATTTAGGAATCTAAATTTAACTGCAATGCATAGAAATCGTTTCCTAATTCCTTTGTGTTCCATATAAGGTTCTTCTGTCTGGGTTCATAACTTTGTATATTTTTATCTCTGGTTTAAAGTTTATTATGGGCTACACAGCCAAGGAGGCTTCCCTGAAACATTGCTAAGGATGGTGTCATTTTATATTTTCTCATATGTATTTTTAGGTGTTCTTTTAGAAGTGAAAAACCATATCATAATTCCGTTGAACCATTCTTACTTGTGAAACTTGTTTACTGTGTGGTTTTCCTAGATGTCATTGTTGAAGTGTTTTGTCAATAAAAGCATTAAAATCTCAGAAGGTTGCAAGAGAAGTATTTCCTTGAGAAATCATCTATATACACTATTTTCATCCTCAAGTCATTTTTCTTCGAAAGGTTCTAAAAAGGATTTTGTTTAAATACCTTCTTGTTAACAGAATCGGTCTTGTTTGAAACTTTGTCTGAAACTTTCTCAGTTGTTGCTACTACAAATTAACACCTAGGTCTGAACAGTACTACTCTTAATGAAAGCCATTATGTCTTGCAATAATGCCAAAATCACCCTTAAAAGGGCCAATCCTAGATGATAAGTTTCTTTCCATTTCAGCCGGCATGGCCTAGACACTCTGTTTTGGCAGGAAAATGAAATACTATGCTCCCTTGTTCTATGTTGGATTTTATTTCTGTGTCATACTGGTCAATCATGTTATTCTTTTTGGAATCAAGGTATTTTGCTAGTACACATCTCATATATAAAAACCATGTGGAAAGGGTGAGCTTGGTGGCAAAGAGGGCAGCATATTAGTTTGCAGATGCAAAATTGGGAGGAAAGTAACTGTTGAACTCTCTTTCTCTGTCTCTCTTCTTTTTTAAAAATAATAATAATAATAATGAAAACTGTAGAGGCTGTGAAAAGAGAGAAAAGGGAGAATCCCTAATTTTTGTTATTGAAAAACTGTTAATAATACACATTGGACTTGGGTATATATATACATGTTAGTGGGACCCACAATACAATGAGGAAAGAAAAGGAAAAGTAAATAACTGAAATAACTGTACACTATCTAACACTCCCCCTCAAGCTGGAGCATATATGTTATATGCACCAAGCTTGTTACAAATGTATTTAATTCTAGGACCTCTGAGAGATTTAGTAAAAATATCTGCTAGTTGATAATTTGAATTGACAAAACTAGTCGTCACACATCTTGATGCGATCTTCTCTCTAATGAAGTGACAGTCAACTTCAATGTGTTTGGTCCTTTCATGGAAGACTGAATTGGATGCAGTATGCAAAGCGGCTTGGTTGTCGCAGATGAGCTTCATCTGTTCATCCTTTCCAAATCTCAACTCCCGAAGAAGATGTTTCAGCCATATGAGTTCACATGTTGCCAGAGCCATAACTCGATACTCGACTTCAGCACTAGATCTGGCCACTACATCTTGTTTCTTACTCTTCCAGGATATTAGGTTACCTCCAATAAAAACACAATACCCGGAAGTGGAACGTCTATCTGTGGGTGAACCAGCCCAATCTGCATCTGTGTAACCAACAATCTGGGTATGACCTCTGTTCTCGTACAACACACCTTGACTTGGTGTGCTTTTGATATATCGAAGAATGCAGATTACAGCATCCCAATGGCTATCACATGGTGACTGTAAGAATTGACTAACAACACTTACAGGAAAAGAAATGTCTGGACGAGTAATGGTGAGGTAGTTCAGTTTACCTACAAGTAGCCGATATCTCCCAGGATCTCCTAAAGGCTCCCCCTGTCCTGGTATAAGTTTGACATTTTGGATCCATAGGAGTGTCTACCAGTTTACAGTCTAACATACCGGTTTCTTCCAAGATATCTAAAGCATACCTCCTTTGGGAAAGAACCACACTGAAACTGGATTGAGCTATCTCAATCCCTAAGAAATACTTGAGTTTCCCCAAGTCTTTAGTTTGAAAGTGGGTGAAAATGTGTTGCTTTAGTTTCTGAATACCATTCTGATCACTACCTGTAATGACGATGTCGTCCACATTAACTACCAGATAAATACACTGCCCCGAAGAGTTATGATGATAGAAAACGGAATGATTTATGGTACTGCGGAACATGCCAAACTCCTGAACAACATAACTAAAACGGCTAAACCATGCTCGAGGAGATTGTTTCAAGCCATATAGAGAACAGCATAACCTGCACACTAAACCAGACTCCCCCTAAGCAACAAAACCAGATGGTTGCTCCATATAAACTTCCTCAGCAAGATCCCCATGAAGGAAAACATTTTTAATATCTAACTGATAAAGAGGCCAAGAATGCATAGCAGCCATGGAGAGCAATAGACGAACATAAGCTATCTTGGCAACAGGAGAGAAAGTGTCACCATAATTAGAACCATAAACCCGAGTATAGCCTTTAGCAACTTAGCGGACCTTAAGGCGATCAATCTGACCATGAGGGCCAACCTTAACTGTGTAGACCCAACGACAACCAACTATAGATTTACCAGAGGGTAAAACAACAAGATCCCAAGTGCCATTGGAGTGTAAAGCAGCCATTTCATCTACCATTGCTTGTCGCCAGCCTGGATGGGAAAGAGCCTCAGGGGTGCTCTTGGGAAGAGAAACAAAAGATATAGCAGAAACAAATGCAGAATAGGGTGAAGATAATCGATGGTAACTCAAAAAATTGTAAATGAGATGAGGATTATGAGTAAATGGATTACCTTTTTGAAGAGCAATGGGTAAGTCAGCAGAAGGAGGCAAAGCCGGGGTAGGAGAAGCCGAAAGGATAGGAAGTGAGTCAGCAGGTACCTCGGCCAAAGAAGGAGGAACAACGACACGATGACGGCGATGATAAACCTGAAGTGGGCGAGAAGGCACTGCATCAGGTGGGGAGATAATGGGAAGGGGTAAGACTTCAGAAACAGGAAGAGACTCAAAGGTGGAGAAGAATGGTGAGTCCTCAAAGAAAGTGACATTAGTGGAGAGAAAGTAGCGATAAGTCTCAAAGGAATAACAATGATAACCCTTTTGAAGTCTGGAATATCCTAAGAAGATGCATTTTGTGGCTTTGGCAGAAAGTTTATCCTGTCCAGGAGTGAGAATATGAACAAAGCAAGTACAACAAAAAACATGAGGAGGAAGGAAATAAAGTGGATGGGCAGGAAAAAGAAGGGAATGAGGAATCTGATCGTGTAATACAGATGAGGGCATACGATTAATCAAATAACATGTTGTAAGAATAGCGTCCCCCCAAAAACGAAAAAGAACATTACTATGGAGAAGGAGAGTACGAGTTGTCTCAACAAGATGTCGATTCTTACGTTCAGCTACCCCATTTTGTTGAGGAGTATGAGCATAAGAAAACTGATAAAGGATCTCATGTTGGGATATAAATGAAGTAAATGGTGCAGAAAAATATTCCCTGGCATTGTCACTGCGTAACACACAAATAGAAATATTGAATTGGGTTTGGATTTCAGCATAAAATTTCTGGAAAATGGAGAATAACTCAGTTCGATTTTTTATTAAAAATAACCAAATACATTGAGAATAATCATCAATGAAAGTGACAAAATACTGAAATCTTAAAGTAGGCGCAGTTTGACAAGGACCCCAAACATCAGTGTGGACAAGTTCAAAAGGAGACTTTGCTCGATTATTCAAACGCTTTGGGAACGATACACGAGTATGTTTCCCAAGCTGACAGGACTCACACGCAAGCGACGACAAAGATGAAAAACGAAGGACCATTTTTTGGAACTTGGATAGACTAGGATGGCCCAGGCGACTGTGGATGAGGAGGGGAGCATCAGTGGAAATGCAAACTGCAGGAGTTGAAGGCGAGGTGAGGTGCTAGAGGCCTTGAGACTCACGTCCTATGCCAATCGTCTTCCCCGTACTCCGGTCCTGCAAGGTCACAAATTTATCAGAAAAAGTGATAGAACAGTTAAGAGTGCGAGTTATTTTGCTAATGGAAATAAGATTAAAAGGACACTCAGTGGCATAAAGGACAGAATGAAGAGGTAGGGAAGGGAAAGGCTGAGCTAAGCCAAAACCTTTAGCCATAGTTTGGGAACCATTAGCTAAAGTAACAGTAGGTAAGACAGAGGTAGTAGTAATAGAAGAGAAAAGATCCTTATTACCAGATATGTGATCAGAAGCACCAGAATCTAGAATCCAAGGTCCAAGAGAAGATGTGTGGATAAGACAAGCAGAAACATTACCAGTCTAGGCAACAGAAGCTGACTTGGTGGCTTGATAGCAGAGATTGTCATCATACTCACTGTCAATGAGGGAAATACCCTGAGATGTGGAGGAACTAGGAGGCTGAGGCGGCTGAGGATCAGATGACTGGGCCACATGGGCAATGCGGGGAGGCCGCCCATGTAACTGATAACACCGATCACGAGTGTGGCCAAGCTTATTGCAATAGGTGCAATGAAGGCGTTGGCCTCTACCTCGGTTACCACTGCGTCCTCCTTGAGAGTTAGTTTGAGAAACTAACACAGAAGAATCTGAAGTGTTATCAGATAGCAAAGTCTGAGTGGAGGAGATATGGAGGAGGCGAACAAACACATTATCCAAGGATGGAACGAAGGAACTGCCAAGAATCTGATCGCGGACGGTCTCAAGATCTGGACTGAGGCCAATAAGCATAAGAACCATGAAGAACTTGTCAAATATGAGTTCGTTGATCCCCAACATCAGTAGTAAGAGGCATCACGGTCAAGAATTCCTCCTTAAGAGAGGCAATCTGGCCAATGTAAGTAGATAAATCTATGTCTTCTTGTCTGACATTGACAATAGAAGAAGCCACCTTATAAAGACGTTGGATATCATTCGTGTATAACCCTTTCGCCTGATTCCAGAATTTAAAGCATGTTTTGTAGGCCCGAAGATGAAACAGAATCTTAGGATCAACTGATTGCCATAACACACTACATAACTGTGCATTTATCTTCCTTCATTGTACTCTGTCAACCTCAGGGATATTCGCCTCCTGCGTAACAAGGTGATCCTCATAACCTTGACCCATAAACCAAAGCTCCACAGAGGCAGACCAGGACAAATAATTTTCACTGCCAACCAATTTCTCCGAAGTAATCATAGGAGATCCAGATATGACAGAGGAAAAAATGGATCTTTTAGTAGCCATATCTACTTATCTGGAGAACGAAATATGTTTGGATCGAATAGAGCCCTAATACGACTTCAGATTGCGGCTGAAAGAAGAAAAACCGAGGATCCGCGGCTGTGAGAGACCAAATAGTAAAGAAAAACAAATGTGGCACTACTAGAAGGGTAGAAGAACACTTCCTAAGATACGTGCAGGGCTCGGGGTGGAGAGGAAGTCATCGGAGGTCGCCGGAAAGGCTGTTTAGAGGGCCGGCGGGGACAAAAAACCCTAAAAAATGTACTTGAAGGGCTCGGATGGCACAAGCACAGATGGAGGGTGGCTAGACGGCGTCAGGCGAGGCTGGAGGTGGAAGCGCGTGGCTGGAAAGGTTGTTTAAAGGGCCGACGAAGACAAAAAAAACCCTAAAAAATGTACTTGAAGGGCTCGGATGGCACAAGCACAGATGGAGGGTGGCTAGACAACGTCAAGCGAGGCTGGAGGTGGAAGCGCGTTGCCGGAAAGTGCTCCACGCGCCGGCGCGTGAGGTTCAAGCCGCCAGAGAAGAAACGCACGTGGCCGGCACGTGGCTGAGAATCTCCCTTCGGTGCTTTGACAAAACTTGAAGATCTCCTCCTTGCGCACCTGATGGTATGGTCGGTGTCGAAAAAGGACTTCGCCGGAAAAAGTCGCCGGCGATGAGGGTTTTTTGACGGCGATATGGTTGATCGGAAAGCTTTAGGAGATGGGAAAGGTGACCGGAATGAAACATAGTTATTAAAAGGTTTCCCATAATTGATTCACGGACAAATCGGAAATAATTAGGTTTTTTTTTTTTTTTTCTCCTTAGGCCCTGATACCATGTGAAAAGAGAGAAAACGGAGAATCCCTAATTTTTGTTATTGAAAAACTGTGAATAATACACATTGGATTTGGGTATATATATACATGTTAGTGGGACCCACAATACAATAAGGAAAGAAAAGGAAAAGTAATAACTGAAATAACTGTACACCATCTAACAGAGGCATTCTCATAAAAGTAAAAGTGGGGGTGAATGAAGAAATCAGGGGCATTAGGAGCCAGTTTATGTGTAAAGTAGGATATATATGTACATATATTAACTACTCTAAAATGGAACATCAAAATGTTCTGGTACCAGTATATTCCATTCAGAGGGACAATCCAAAATGCACACCCTTCCCTGGGTAATCTTCTTCTGTTTTTTCCTCTATCCTTCCTGTTAATTTGTTGTTAATCCAAAGGGACATGCGTAATCAAAGAAGGATTCTTAAATAGATGCCATAAATAAATAATGGTTCTACTTTCCTGCTTGCACATTTGTATGGTGTGGGTACACTAGCATTACCTATTTTTGTAGGTTACAAGTTTAACTTTAATCGCCTATGTAGTTATGCACAAATAATGGTTTATCTAATAGGTACCAGGATGATTGGCTTAAGACGTCAGCAAACTCACTGCAACTCTGGGAAAAGGCTCCTCTTGAACCATATGCTCTACAAAAACCTGTAAGACTGTAAAATCAATTGCAAATAATATTAAGGATACACTATCTTTAATGATGATATTCCTGTATTTACTTCCTAAAGGAATCTTAGTAAATGAGCTAATGATTCTACAGCTTTTTTCTTTTCTTTCTCATCCCTTCCCCTTTTTCTTATTGTTCATTAACTATTGCAGATGGCTTACTATGTTATATGTCCAGACATTGATCCCCTTACCTCTGCTGCTGCTGATTTTTTCCAACAACTAGGAACTGGTGAGTGGTTCATATTTCTGCTGGGTTTAAGAGCAAATCTATATTGACTTGACATGCATGGACCCCAGAGTGTTACAATGTTTCATTCTCTGCAGTAATGTTTTACATGTTCTATTCTTTCAACAGAAAAGGTTGCATAACATAGTGATTTCAGATATTTGTTCAATAGTTGATGTCTCTAGTATCAACTGCAAGAGGGTTGTCATTGTTCTTTAGTTGAGTATTTTCATTTAAGCACCATTCTTCTGATACTGTCTCCTAGGGAAAGATACTGTAGAGCTCTTTACTTGAGGAGAAATGAAGAATGCATCATAAAGTGGTTTCAGATTCCTGTTCAACTGTTTTCTGTTGAAAGAAAAGGGCTTATATACATGATAGAATATTCTCCTCCTGTGTCTTTGAGAAGGGATACTGCAGACCTCTCATGCAAACGCGTGTGTTATCTATAAACAAAATGCCTTTGTCATGGAGGTTTTTATAAACTCTCAATTGTATGTTAAAGACAACTTAACTGTGATCATATGCAATTTTTTATATTTTTTGTATGACATGCAATTTTATTTTTTTATTTTTTGACATGCAATTTTATTTATACACAATATCAGTCATATGCCCTCAAAACTTCCTGATTCCAAAGATCTAATGCAATTTCCATCTTATTGGCTTCTGATAGAAAAAAAAGAACTGTTCCTTCCATCTTACCATGAGTTATTCTTTTTCCAGTGTATGAGACATGCAAGCTGGGAACTCATACACCACAAAGTTTGGGAAATCAAATGGAGGTAGACTCTGGGAAATTGTCATCTTCGGGTTTTGTTCTACTCGATTGCCCTCAATCAATGAAGATAGAAAGCAGCAATTCCTCTCTTCTGGGGTCCATAAGTGACTTTTTTCTCTCTCTATCCAATGGTTGGGATTTGACGGGCTTTCTTAAGTCTCTTTCGAAGGTTCTCAAGACTTTGAAACTTGGTTCATGCTTGGCCACAAATCCAAAAGAGGGAATTAGTGGTCCTTGCACTGTAAGTCCAACACCACTTTTTGTGATATTAGATTGACATATTAAATTTTAATAGTGCATAACTACCTCCTAGGATGCATCAATTGTCATTTTTTTCTGAGTGCTTGATGATTCCAGGTAGCTTTATTGCACGAAGGGGTTGTTATTTCACCTGCCTTTTTCCAAGTTGTAGTGTTGTTTATGACTGAACATTTCTTTCCTCAATGATTCACCTTTTTTATTTGACAGTTCTTAAGATATTGATAATGGAAGTTAGTTCCATCGTATGTAGACTTACCTATAAATCATGCCGTTCATATCTTATGATGTGTTGTCATCAAGCAGGTTCTAAACCACTTACATCTCATGGAAAGCTTGTGTGTGGAATCATTTCTAGCTTAGTTTAATAATATGTTTCCAGGAAGCATTTGATTGATATCTTTTTTTTTTTGAATAATTTATAATTTTAATTCCCAAGCTTACTCAAAGTGGTTAAAGAGTCGTATCGAGCTCTTTCATTTTGTTTTTTTGGGAAATTGAGGACTCTCTAATTGATTTGGAAATAAAACACACACCTAAATTGATAAGAACATGAAAAAGGAATCTCCAGTTTACTGTATATGGTCAATTACCGAAATAATTGCATATTATTTACTTTTTAAAGCAAGCAAAAGAAAAGAGGGGTGGTAATCAGGAATTATGGGAGACTGTCCAAGTGAGTCATTGGTTGACTAAACAAAGCTATGTTGGCGATAAGTAGCTTTATGTTGTCCAGTGATAAATGATGAGAGTTATGTTTTAATGTCTTATGCCATTTACCTGCCAAACATGATTTGTAAGCAATATGAGCATACATGAGGCATAATGTGTTAACATGTATAAAAGGTTAATGGTTTTATAGAATTATGAATAGAAACCACAGGGGTTGCTGCTTTGGTGGCGTTTTCTTTTCTGACAGTTCTCTGTTGTGTAAATTGTGATACCGCATAAAAACTTACACATGAACTTTATATTTTCTGAAACTCGATTGCTTCATTGAATAGCTTTTGCATCATTGTTCTCTTAACTAGTAGTTTGTTGTAGTTGAAACCAATCAGATGTTTGTTTTGGTTCTGTGATCAGGTAATCTATGTGGTATGCCCCTTCCCTGAACCTATTGCTCTTCTACGCACTGTAATTGAAACTTCTGTTGCAGTTGGATCGGTCATTCTCTCATCAGATAAAGAGAGGAGATCCATATTGCAGAGTCAGGTTGGGAAGGCATTAAGCTGCCCAGCAGCTGTGGATGAAGCATCAATGTCAAATATTCTTACACTTTCAGGGTTCAGCATTCCTAAATTGGTAATACAGATTGTGACGGTTGATGCCATATTTAGGGTTACAAGCCCGGCCCTCAATGAGCTTGCCATTCTGAAGGAGACTGCTTTTACTGTTTACAACAAGGCTCGGCGAATTTCACGGGGATCCTCTAGTGATATCCAGTCATCATCTTTATCTGGTAGATCTCATTCAGCAATGATGCAAATGGCTTCTCCTACTTCCGGGATGTGGAAGGATTGTGTTGGTCCTCGAATTACTGGACCTTCCCTTTCAAGAGAAGGTGAACTTGATGCTGGCTTGAGGTCTGGAACCTGGGATAATTCTTGGCAAACAGCAAGAACTGGAGGATTAAGCTGCGATCCAAATAGAAATGGAGATTTTCTTTTTCAGGATGAAGTTCGTTATATGTTTGAACCACTTTTCATTCTTGCAGAGCCTGGTTCTCTGGAGCACGGAGTCTCAGCTACAGCTTTTGGTAATTTAGGATCAGAATCTTTAAAGACATTGTCTGATGATGGTAGTGGAGGCTTTATGCAGAGTGCAAGCTCAGCAGGAAGTATAGATACTGGACCAGGCTCTCAGCTTGATGGATCTGAGTCTGATGGCTTTGGATCTGGCCATCAGAAGAATCTTCCTAGTCTACATTGTTGCTACGGATGGACAGAGGATTGGCGTTGGCTAGTTTGCATCTGGACAGATTCAAGAGGAGAATTGCTGGACAGTCATATATTTCCCTTCGGTGGAATTAGTAGCAGGCAGGACACAAAGGGTCTGCAGTGCCTCTTTGTGCAAATTCTACAGCAAGGTTCCCAGATACTTCAGGCATGCTCTTCTCCTGACACGGGTATTGTGAAGCCCAGAGATCTTGTGATTACAAGAATTGGATCTTTCTATGAGCTTGAATGTCAAGGTTTGTGATTTGTTTTACCATTTGTATGTAATTTGGTTGGAGAACCTAAGAAGCCTTTAGCCAGAGATATTTTATCATATGATTTGAGGTGCCCACAGAAATTTTATATCTTGTAAAAACTGTTTGCTGCATTATGAAAGATTCTGCAGCCACTTGTAATCATCATCCTTTTAGCCAAGTAATTAAACACAATTTAAAGCAAGACATTCATTTTTAATTTTTCCTTTCAGTTACTTTATCATTTGTATTAACTGTGTGTATCTGAATTTTTCTACTGGATGTAAACAGAGTGGCAGAAAGCTATTTATTCAGTTGGAGGGTCTGAGGTGAGAAAATGGCCCCTGCAATTACGGCAAGCTGCACCTGATGGAATGTCTGGAAGCAGTAACGGATCTTCCTTGCAGCAACAGGAGATGAGTATGATTCAAGAGAGGAACCTACCATCCTCGCCTAGTCCATTGTACAGCCCTCACTCAAAAGCTTCTGGCTATATGAAAGGTGGTCTAGGACAACCTGCTGCTCGAAAACAGCTTATGGGTGGAGGACATTCATTGGTTGACAGCTCCAGAGGTTTGCTTCAGTGGGTGCAGAGCATAACTTTTGTTGCAGTTTCAATTGACCATTCCTTGAGTTTAGTTTTTCAAGCGGATTCATCAACTCCTGGTAGCTATCTGCCTTTTCTCTTGTTTGATCTTTGTTTCTCCTGCTTTTTGTTACCATACAAAAAAATTAATTTGCATCACTGGTACACCGCTTGAATAAGTTGGTCTTTACATGCAACTTTTTGTTAATTGGCACCACACAAAGGGCATAAACCATAGAATTTCCTGAAAGCTAATGTTCTTAGAGCCTTATTTGTGGAAGTTATGTTGTGTTGCTGATGCTATGTTGTATTCCTGTCCTGCCAAGTTATCATTGTTTGTACTAGGAGGGCTGTTCATAGTTCAAATTCAAACTGGTTCTATGGGCAATTGACATATGCAAGCATTGATAATTGGATTAGATCTTCATCGGGATGAATTTCGTATGCCATTTGTGTAAATTGGATCTTGAATACAAGTTTGGTCCCAATTTCTGCTTAGATTAGTTTGTAAGAAAATAACTCTAATGAATGTTTGACAGTCAATGGGCTCGCATGAAGTTTCTCATATTTGGCTTTTTTTTACCCATGTTCTTCTGTCGGTTTGGTTTTGTTTGTTCCCGTTGTATTAATTGCAAGCATTTTTCAGGAGCAACTCAAGGTGGTGGCACCATGGGCCCGTCAGGCTATCTAGAAGGGTTCACCCCCATAAAATCTCTTGGATCAACAACGGCGTCCTACATTCTAATCCCATCACCCAGCTTGCGCTTCCTTCCTCCGACACCCCTTCAGCTCCCCACATGCCTCACAGCTGAATCCCCGCCATTGGCCCATCTCCTACACAGCAAAGGCTCTGCAATTCCCCTTTCCACAGGTTTTGTGATTTCAAAAGCTGTGCCCGCCATGAGGAAAGAGTTTAGAAGCAATGCCAAGGAAGAATGGCCTTCAGTTATTTCAGTCTCTCTCATCGACTATTATGGAGGTAATAACATCACTCAAGATAAAGTTGTACGAGGCCTAACGAAGCAAGGAGGAAGGAGTATAAGCTCGGAAGCTAGGGATTTTGAAATAGAGACCCATTTGATTCTTGAGACGGTTGCAGCAGAGCTTCATGCTCTATCATGGATGACTGTGAGCCCTGCATACTTGGAGCGGCGAACGGCACTGCCTTTTCACTGTGACATGGTTTTGAGACTAAGAAGGCTTCTTCATTTTGCTGATAAGGAGCTCTCTCGGACGCCCGAGAAATCACAAGTGTAGATTAACATAAGTGGGGAGCATATCACTCTTGGGAATTTCAGGATGAACGCCATCATGCCCAAAGTGAGCTCTGAATAGACTGGTTCTCAGCCTATGTTCTTCTCTGTAAAATTAAGTGTAACATGTCACTCTTGTAAATTGAATTCTAGCTGGCTGATTCCTGCAGTCTTTTCGGATTTCCCAAGATGAAAATGAAGAGTCTGGGAAGGAATAGTTAGGTCTAACAAATGTAGTTATATATGTGACTGCAGATCTAGAAATGTGGTATACAAACAATTGAGGACAGTTCACTTCCAGCCATGGAGGTACGGGAGGCGTAATAAATTATTGTGACCAATTTTTCTTTGTCACTCATTTTATTCATAAATGGTATCATACAATGCTCCCATTGGGTACATTGTCTTATCTATCAGGGCTCTTTGACTAATGGGGTCTACATTTTCTCAGCAGCCAAACAGGGCCATGAATGGGAAAAAGATGAAACAAAATGTAAGAAAAAGAAGGGGAGAAGCAGAAGTAACATGGGTGGCATCGGCTGATGGGGCCACAACACATCAAAGAAATGGAGTATGGACAAAGCTTGACCCCAACCAACCACTTATGTTTCAAAGACCCCCATGTGCAGCTCATATGATTGATGTGCCATTTGTCATCTCCACAGACCTCCCCATTTTTATTTATTCACAGAAAACAGATTAGAAGGGGGAGAGTATCTTCTGTGGTGGTTGGGACTTGGATTATATTACTTGATTACAGACAAAAAAAAAAAACAGGGTTTCTGGGCAATAAGTGAGCTTTGGGTTGCTAAAATTTGAAGGAATCTCAGTGAGAGGCTATGGTTGTGTCCTCTCTCACTCCTATCTCCTATCTTGATTTCCTAAGCCACTTGCAACCATGTGCAAGGCCAAGTATATTCCATTTGTTAATGCTCATTTTCAAGACACACACCCTCTTCACTTCTAGTGATGTTATTCACTAGGAGACAATTTCTTGAACTTACTTGTCTAACCATATGTGGGTTTGGTTTGGATTCACTTCTATACAAGTAGTAAAACCTTTTTTTTTATAAGCTCAACAAGAGTTTGAGATTATGTTCAATTTTAATAAGAAATCTCATTACTTAGAAATATGAAAGGAATCATGACATCATTTAAACCTTTTTTAACTCATAATCAGATGTTATTTCATATTTAAACTTGGGAAAGAATTAATTTTTCTTAATATAGGAAAGGTTCTCTCAAAGTTAACCCAACTAACATTCATAGACTTGAGAAAGGAGAAAACTGTTGACATCACAAAGATCTTTTTCCCAAAGTCCGAAGCGAACTCTTCAACAATTAGGTGGCCTGCTTGAGAATGGTATAATATAAATTAATTAAACATAAAACTAAATAAATAAAAGAGGAAGCAAAATAAGGCCTACAGTGGTGGGTGGTGGCCCTAATGTCATTGAGGCATCCTTAAAACTTTCAGAAACAAGATTGGTAGTTGATCAGACTGAATCACAAAGTCACCATCATCTTCCATCAAATTAAATCTTTCCCAATGCCTCCATTTCTTCCCAGAAAAGAATATCTTAGCATGTGGTGGGTACTTCACTTCAAATTCAAACAGAAAAAAAATGGGGGCATACAGAAATGGAGGTGCCCCCACTTTGGAATCCCCTTGGCCCATGCAATGAATGCACCCACAGCTGCCTGAAAAGATCCTCACAAACACAACAAAACTGTATGAGTTGTGAATATCTACTGAATTTCATTTTTTTATTTTTTTATTTGTGTGTGAAGTCACTGAAGTGGGGTTTTCTCTTTATATTATTTTACATTTTCTATAAGAGGGTGTGTTGGTAAACTCATTTAGACATGGAATTGAAAATTTGGAGTTCTACTTCAAACCCCTTTAATTACTTGCTTTATTTTTATAAGTTTGCACTTTGAAACTCATAAACTATAAATTTAATAGAAATTTAGAAGCCACATATTAAAATTATAATTTTATAATACATTTAAAAATCACATTTTAAAATTATTGGTGCTGATATCTAAATGAACCCATGTTTTTAAAACATGATTTTAAACTAAGTATATGTTTAAGAGTGTTAAAAAAAGTATTTTTAATTAAGAGTGTTTTTCACAATATTTTTAGTCGAAATATTTTTAATAAAAGATTTTTAAAAAAAAAATAGTTTTAGAAGAATATGTTTTCTAAATTTTGCTAAACATCTAATTTTTTCTTTTAAAAAAAATATTTTTAAAATTAAAAACACATTCTAAAAAATGTTTTCTAAAAACATTTTTATGATAGAAAAACATTTTTTTGAAAAATCATTTACCAAATCCTTCTCAATGAAGTTCCATAAATGATAGAAAGTGTTTTCTAAATTCTATCAATCATCCATTTTTTCTTCAAAAATATTTTTGGGAGTGTAATTTTTCTTTTTTGGAAAAAATATGAACAATAGTCTCAATTCAAAAACACCTATGACTTGTATTACATTTATGAAATGACCCATTTGACCCCAAGTTCAAAAAATTTAAATTTGAATACAATCCAGCAACCAGCTGCCTCACATGGTTGGCAAAATCATGATGGATGAGTGCTCCAAAAGGACAGCACACATGCCACTGAGTCACTGACCACGCTTGCCTCTCTCTATTCCTCTACATGAACGCCCATAATGTAGGGCACCCCCACAATCCCTGTCCTTTTTCTTATATCATCACATACAGCTCACAACCTTTTTCCACCACTTTTGGTTTTTCTGTTATTCATTCATCATCAATCTCAAACAAGGGATTGAAAAATTTGAAAAATAATGGAATTTTATTACACTATAAAATGGGATCACAAACTAGAAATGAAATGATACAACAAAAGATCAAACCTCCACCAACATCCAAAGATCATCATCATCATCAAATCCATGGAAATCCCACGAAAATCCTCTCATTGATCTTCTTATTGCTCTAACTCCCATCACAAAAAAAGGAAAAAAAAAATATTACACAAATCCATCATTCATAAACTCAAAAGTTATACATATATAGTACAACAATACCAACCAAATACATGAACCACAACAACCAAACAAACCCCCAAAACCCCATCAATAATAATACCTATGAATCAATTTTTCCCCAAGATAAAAAAAGAAAAAAAGAAAAAAAAAATCTAAACCCATTTCACCTCCCCTCCCCCTTCCTTCCCTCCCTCTAGAGACAAGAGGAAGAAATGGGGGTGTAGGGAGAGAGAATGAAATGAAGATATCATATGGGGAGTCACGAGGAGTGAGTTTCTCAGAGGAGGAAGCCAAAAGCAAGGGCGGTTAGGGAGGCAAAGAAGGTGGGGACGAAGATGGCAGCGTCGGAAGCCGGGGCGGGCGCCGGAGCGGTGGCAGCGGCGGCGGGTTGCACGGCGGAGACGGCCAGGATCATCATGACAACGGCTAGGAAAAGCTTCATCTTCATTGCCTCCATTTCTTTCTGTTTGGCTGTTTCCCGGAAAATGATGAAAATGTAGAGGGGCGAATTGGGGGAAGCTCTACGATTCCTCTTTGGAAAAGCTAGGGTTTTGCAGAGAGGAATTGCAGAGACGTAATCAGTGGGAGGAGACATGGGGAAGATGGTAGGGTTTATATAGGGGAGAAGAGGGGGGAGAGAGGGGAAGGGAATTACGGGCAGGTAAATGGATGGTGGACTGCCCGACCTGACCGAGGGGCTGGACAGGGTGGCAGGGCAAAGGTGCGGCCATACAGCTGTATTTAGGGTTTGTGGGTCCCCCACCTTTTGCTGTCTTCTCAACTACTGTTTTGGATTTTATTTTATTTTTTAATTTAATTTCTCCATTTTTTATTTTTATCTTTTTGATTTTTTATTTTTGAGCTGTAAGCAATGATTGGTGACCGTTTTTTTTCTTAGTTTGAAATGAGAGAAAAAATATATTTGTTTTAAATTGAATTTATATATAAAATTGTGTAAATATTATTAATTTTATAAAAGAATATTAATAAAAATGATTTAATTTGCATATTATTTTAAATTCTTTATTTGAAGTTTAAAATAAATTGAGTTGAATTTCCCATTTCAATGTATATTGTGGACTAAAATTTTAATAATTTAAATTTTTAGAATAAATAATCCTTTAATACATATACATATATTTTAATTTACGAAGAATTAAATAAACAAATGTTAAATTGTTAGTTTGAATCATTAAATAAAAAATTAATTAATTAAAAAAATAAAATAATTCTTATATTTATAAATTTAACCGAAGAATATTTTATTTTTTATATAAAAAAGAAATGGTAATTTTTATGAAAAAATAATAGAAAGTCAAAATTTTAAAATTGATTTTTTAATGAACATTTTAATCAAATAAATCAATTCTAATTTAATTTGATTAAAATGTACGGATTTGATTTGATTCTTGAATGGGTTAAAAGTCTACCAAAACCAAGGCTTTCCCACCCGTAAAAATTGGAAGAAGCTTTCCCACGGAAACAAGAAACTTGGTTTAAGTCAATGTCAACTTAGAGATTTGCAACTTAAAAATCAAAAGTCTATAGTGAATTATAACAGTTTGATGGCGTTCACGTTAGGAGAGGGTCACCTAATAGTGAGTCAACTCGGCTGGTCAGTGGTCTCCATCCCCCTTTGTTTTCCACCATTTCCATCCCTACCTTTCACATTCTTCTTTTCCATTATTAAAACTTTAAACCCTACCTCATCATCCTTGGATTCACACTTAATTAATGCAAATTTTCAAGGAAAAAAATCTGATTTAATCTTTTTCTTCTTTTTTCTTTTCTAAATATTACATCATTAAGCAAAGATTTGTTTCAAATTATTATACTTGATCATGTTTCTCACATCTTTGATAAATTTTTATATATAAGATGTATTTAATGTCCATGGTCACATTATTTATGTCATTGATCACATATATATATATATATATATATATATATATTTTTGTATTTGATTTACATTATTATTTCTCATGTGTTTAAGAGTGTGTTTGATAGTGATTTTATGAAGTATTTATCTTTTAATTATTAAAGATGTTAGGAACACCTCCTAGAATCGTTGTCAAATATACTCTAAATTAGATAGAAAAAAATATATTTTATATTTAATTTTAAATATTAAAAGAGTGAAAATGTTTTCATAAATAATGCAAAAAAAAAAAGGTCATTTATATATTTCTAAATCAAATAAGTGCAATGGGGTCCATTGCTTTTTCTTTTCTTTTCTTTTCTTTTTTTTTTGTGTGAAATTGACCATTGTGAAATTTGAATGACTCAAGAAGCCAGCCATCAAATTATACCACAATCACACCCTTCTCAAAACCCTTTTGCTTTAATCAATTGTGGTAAATGACACCACAAAGACTCCACAACACCAACAACAACAATATTTTGAAAAAAAGCATGCCTCCTTCCATGTAATAATTAATCGAATTTATCTCTGATCACTTTACACTAATGGACATCGATTAAAGGAAGAGTGGGTAGGTCACCAAATGGCTCATCTACAGATCTTATCAAAACACTCAACCCAAAACCAACCCAAGACCATATATTTTGTTTGGTTGAGAACTTTTAGCCCAAAGCAAAAGCAAGAGACTTTTGGAGCCACAAACGTACTTTTTTTACATCCTAGCATGAGACCAAACAAGGCATTAAGTGCAAGGGCTCTTTTTTTTGTGTGTTGGTTGTGTTATCCATGCTACAAGATGGTCCCCAATTCATAGGTAAAGCATCAACATTGGGGATTTACCATTTGATTGTGATGGTGATGAGGGCCAAGTGACATGTTTGGCGTGGGAATGAGTATGACCTAGAACCAAACTTCCAACAACCCATATCCATTGTCTCAATTTTCGTCTTTCCCCTAACAAAAAGGAAGGGTTTAGGTTTAAGATTAAATTTATTTTGTAATTATGTTGAAGTTTATCCACATTCGATTTAGCCACTCCAACGTATATATATGTGTTCTATATAAAAGGAAACATTACTTTTATGTATTACTTGAAAAACACATGACAAGTGAATCATTGTTGCACAAAGGTTAAATTACTTTCATCGATGTAAAATATAACACATAACTTTTATAAATAATGATATTTCCACATTATGTCTTATCGTGAAAGAATTTAACTGCTAAATATAGAAATGTTTTTTTTATGATTAGAGAAATTTATAAGTGTTTATCTTAGTATGGTATAGTGCCCTATTCCAAATCGTATGTATATTGTCCGTTTTGAACCAAAAAGTCTTTATAGTTATAAAACATATCTATATGATTAAGAGAAATTCGTATATATTTAATGTCGATAATTTTTTTCTTCTATTCGATGTAAGATATCATATTAATCTAAAATCTCGGTGTTATCATTTTGATGTAAAAGCTTCTTTGATAAAGTTTGAACTCAAGACCCTCATCGAGGATTAGGATTTTAATACCATATCAAATTACTAATTTTATTTTTTTCATATTGAGAAAAAAAAGAAGGAAAAAGAGCACCCTCACAATAAGTGCACTTAAAGTTCATTGAATGAAGTAACAACTTGCAAACCAAAGGGCAGAGAGCTCTGGAGCATAAATGTATGAACCTACATGCATGTGACAGTGTTAACTTAAATTTTTGAAATTTTTTTCCCTTTTTAAGGAATATTGGGGCCCACTTGGTCACATTTTCCCATTAAAGAAAGGAAACTGAAAAAACTTTCCGAGAAAATTCCATTTCTCAATTAGGACTGGTTGCCTTGGCAATGAGAGTGGGTCCTAAATCTTGGCATCATTTAAAACAGTTCTGCTTGGAAATTTAAATATAGAAAATATTTTTTTAAATATATTCTTTTGAAGATTTTTATATTTATGTGTAATATAAATATTTTTAAATATTTTCTATTTTTTAAATTAATCCCCACAATATTATGAAAAAAAAAACGTCAAAACACCTGGAATTTGCTCCAAACAATAATCAATTTTCAAAACAAACTCTAACATCATTTTCAGTCAAAAACTTGTTAAATGTGTTTCTAAGTTAGAAAACGGTTTTATATTATAAAAAACATAAAATATTGGGTTGGGGGTGATCATGGGCCCTTAGGCCCACCTGGCCCAACTACCGACCAGGAGTCAGGGGTATCTATGCCCCTAATACTAGGAAGTGTAACATTTCATTCTTGATCTTTGATCTTTTGTTAAGAGGCCAATTTGGTCCAAAAGGTTACATCAAATAATAAATATTGATTATGGAATTAATTTAGGCAAAGAAATCCTAATACCTTGCCAAAATTTTGGATTTTGGTCCCATATCGATCGTTAACCAAAACTTGAATTGTTAGGTGATGGACCAATAATGAATATTAGACTCATTTAAGCTAAAGCAATATACTAAGCCATTGGGTTTATGGGCCAGCCCAGACCGAATATTGGGCTTGGGCTTCCTTAGTTTCTACAAGTTTCATGTACCTCAGAGCCCAACCAAAGCCCACCTCTAGTAGTTGAACTAAAACAAAACAATCTATCAACTACCATGAAAAATAGCCTATTTGATGAGACTCAATGTATTATCAATGTCTTTGGTTCTGCAAAAAATTACAAAACATAAAAAACACTTTCGAATCTCGAGAATTATTTAGAAAAAATCTAATCATGGGCCTATATAAAATAGAATGTAGATGTTGAATTTTGGGTGTCCAGAAACAATAGCTTTTGGGTTCTATGTAGCTAAAGAAGACGGTGAATGGCATAATCTACAGAGTATTCCACTTGCTATGAAAATCTGGACTTGATTGAATCTGTTTTTGAAAATATTTTCTTACTTCAATAAAAGTTTAAGAATTTTTTGGAAATTAGTTTTGAGAATAGATTATTTTTTAGAATAAATTTGAAGTGTTTTTGTATGTATTTTTTAGAGTGTTATGATAATTAATTTAAAATATGAAGAACATTTTGAAAATTTTTACTGTACTATACTTTTATAATAATAAAACAAAAAAATTATTTTTCTTATTTAAGTTCTTAAATAAAATTTTATTTCTTAAAATGATTAAAGAATATTTATGAAAATTATTCATAAGATATATATTTTTTAAACTATTTTAGACAAGACTATTAAAAATCAAATTTCAAAGCACCACCATGCTAGCTTTGGATTGTTTAAAGATTGACATGATTAGCCAGGTTGCTAATACATCCCATTTTTTTTCATTATTTTGAAGAATTATAATTCCAATTAGGGTTTAAATGATATGCATATTATTGAGCAAGCAAAAGCGTTAAAAGTTAACATATCAACACAATAATATAATTATAAAATAATTCACACACAAAAGTATGAGAGATTTTACAATTAGATAAACTATCTGTATTTATGGATGAGAAAAAAATTATTTCACTATATCAAACATAAGAAAATAATATTCTATATTTTTATTTTTATTTTTTTGTGACTGCAATTGGGATCAAAATGTCATACATTCTTCCTCGTATATCTAAATATTACCTAAAATTTTCATAAACAAATTTTCATATTATAACCTTTTTTCTTATAAGGCATTTATAGAGATATTTTTAATATTTTTGTTTGTTTAATAAGAAAATCTAATATTACAATAGAATACCAACATAGAATTGTTCATAAAAGGAAATACGTACCCATTAGAAATTTGATGCAATTTCCACGTATATCATCACATTTATGTTCATGCCTACTTCCCTATAGACCAAATCCCTCTAAATTTTTGATGAAGAGAGTGAAGATTGTCATCAATGATGCCAAATGTCAAACAACACAATTACAAAACCCTAATCAATGATAATAGATAATGCATCTATGATTCTCATTTTTGTCACAAAGGATAAGAATGGGGAGATGTGAATTGATTCAATTGAAGAAAATCCATAATAGATTTGAGGAAAAGAGGGGAGGGGGGAAAGGGTGGGTCTCACTCTAACCTCACGTGCCCTAACGCCACCCAAATAGGAATATAGCCAAAACCCTTGGGCCTTTAACCCACTGAGCTACATAGGAGGAACCTCATCTGACCCTCCATTTCACATCTGACGGTCATCATTTGTTTAAACAATTATAAATTTTTTTTTATTTTACATGCACTATTCAATTCAATACAAATAAAAGAGAGAAAAAAAGGCTGAACAGAAAGAGAAGAGGGAAGGATTTTGGGTGAGAGGCCTTGGAGAAGATAAAACAAGAGCGCCGATTTTTTATTTTTATTCTTTTTTCTTGGCGTCCAAACACATCTTGCAGAGGCAGGAAGTTGGAAAAACTGATCTGGGGTTGTCTTATTTTCTCGGGGAAATGGATAGTTTTTTCAGAAAATTTGCTTCTTTTTCTACGTTTTTGCTGCTATGTAATGGACTCTTCTCCTTGTAGTTCTTCTTCTAATCTTTGGAGCTTCATTCACTGATTTTTGTTTGAGATTTCGCTGATGGGTCATTGTTTATTTGTTGAAATGCAGAGTAATTATAGATATTTTTTAAGGATTTTCTTTGATCTTGAGGTGATTGGAAGAACTTTTTCTTGGAGTTTGTAGTTTTTTTTTTTTTACCCTTATACTTTCTAGCGTTTTCTCGAGAAAATCGAGATGGGTGTTGTTAATGTGGTGTCGTTTTTGTTGCAGAGATATAGAAATGGATAAGGAAGGGAAGAATCAGAAAGGGTGTAGAGGTTCGGAACCAGACTTTCTGTTGAGGTGGGGGAACAGGAAGAGACTTAGATGTGTGAAAGTCAAAGATGGAAGAAACGTTGCAGAGAAATCAGACTGTTTGGGTAGCAAGAAAATCACCTCTCGTGTTGATCGCCGCGTTGTCACTGCCGAGAAGGAGACTCCCTCTCCACAAACCCATCGTCTGAATAGGTAAACAAACCAGAACCCACATCAATAGTCTGTCAGATTGCCAAGAAAACACAGCAAAACACTTGTGCTTTTCTTACCATAATTTTCTCGGGAAACAAGCAGAGCATTACATAAAAATAAAATAAAAAATCATTACTTAATGCTCTTTTCTATGTCCAGGATCTCGGATTCACCAATGAAAAACAGAGAGAATCGGAAGATATCGGCGACTTCACCGGAAAAGGAAGATCGGTACTACACAACAAGAGGGTCAATGGGGATGATGGATGATAATGGGAAAGTGTTGATGGATCATGGAGGAGAGGATAGAGGGACCGTTTGGCCAAAGCTGTTTATTTCATTGTCGAGCAAAGAAAAAGAGGAGGATTTCATGGCTATGAAAGGGTGTAAGCTTCCTCAGAGGCCTAAGAAAAGAGCCAAGTTGATCCAAAAAACCTTACTTGTAAGTAATTTTTTTTCCTTTTTCCTCTTTAAGTTCACAGAAAGAGAAAATCAGAGAAAATAGAGGTTTTGAGAAGAAATTTCAGTTTTTGTGATGTGGGTGTGTGTTGATTTGATTCCCCTGATTGTTGTGCAGTTGGTGAGTCCAGGTGCATGGCTATCAGACCTGTGCCAAGAGAGGTATGAAGTGAGGGAGAAGAAGGCTTCCAAGAAGGTGCTTTTTTTTTTTTTTTGGCCCTAAATTCTCCTCCCATATTTCTATTTTGCCCTCACCTGTTTGGTTGATGAGAAAGTTTACGGAAGAATTGTTGAATATGGGATTTTTCCCTAATTGGAACACCCAAAACAAAATATCTTCCCCAAATAAGGCTAATAGAACAATTAAGCCTCAGAATCTATTTTCTTTCCTTGTCCCTCGGTTTTCTCAGCCTCCAAAGGGTGGATTTTTAGATCATCTAAAATTTTGTTAATAGGGTGCGTTTTAAATGTCATTGGATGCAGAGGCCCAGAGGATTGAAGGCCATGGGAAGCATGGAGAGTGATTCAGAATGACAGAGAGAAGAGAAACAGAGGCAACAAGATTTGATTTTTTTTTTTTTTTGGTTTCCTTCATTTTTTTGGTAGTTAGAGGAGAAAATTAGAGAGATAACAAGAAGAAAAGAAATGAAAGAAAAGTGGGTTGGTTCTCTATCTCTATCTCTTTCCCTTTCTCTGTGTCACAAAAATAAAAATGTTTGGATCATTTCTGATATATAGTGATAGACTTCTTTTTCATGAAGCTTTTTCCAGTTATAATGCTACTTTTTCTTTGCTTTTCTTTTACTCCATTTCACGGGACTGAATGTCGATTTCAGATTGAATGTCTGTACATCTCCATACTCAATACCGGAGAGATAGAGAGAGAGAAAGAGAGAAAGAGAGGCATTGGATAAGAGTAATGGCTCCCAAGCATTTTGTGATTAGGGTTAGGGTTTCTGATGCAGCAACATTCTTGTTTATTTCTTCTTCCCTTTTTCTACGGTCTCAATTCATCCCAAGAGGCATTCCTTGGTTGAGCGTTATCATTGTTATTATTTTAATTTTTGGTGAGTTTGTCCTGGACTTAATCTGAATCTCCCACAAACCCTTTCCAACCCTTCACCACTGGCCTCAAAGGCTATTCCATTTCCTTTCTACCATGTGATCGTTCATATTCCATTTACTTCCTCAGCCCTGCTCAATCATTAGTAAAATATGGACCATAAAAATTCAGGTATATACCATTTTTACCTTGACATATATCACCATTAGGGAAGTAGAGGCATGGGGCATTCATAAGCACATTGAGGTCGAATCTTGGCCAGGATTTTGTCTTATGTGTGGATTTGAGTATTTCTAAGACATATCATGTGATCAAGTTTCAACAACTACTAAAAAATTGCATATTATTAAGATACTGGCTGTGAAAACAATCCCAACTGAAAGTCTCAGCCCTTGCCCTTACCCATCTGCAAAACACAAACCCCATCGGCTTCATGGAGGAAGTTAGGCCAAATGAGAAGAGACCCAGATTCAGACCCAAGAAAGGTATAGCCAATAATGGAGGAAAAGTAAAGGGGCAGGCAATCTTCAAAACTTTCCCAATATGGGGAGCAGTATATAGCAACCATTTCTTGATCAACCACCATGAATAAAAACATCACCTGTAAGGACAGTTAAATAAATAAATAGAATAAAAACAAAAAGAAAAGATACTTGGATATGGGAACATAACTCACCTACTCCAGTTTTCAAATAATCTGCAATGTCCATTGCAAAGCTTCTAATTCTTGAGCAAGACATAAGAATTTTGAAACATCGTCTTCCTAAATCTCCAATATAAAAAGATGTATTTCATTTCATGATATGCCCAAGAAAAGCGAGATGTACAACATAAGAAAATTGAAGGCAGAGGCTATCATCTACCATATCAATCGTGAGGTTCACTACCTTGAAATATGGTTTGCTCCGATTGGTAACCCCTTCAATTAAGACTAACAACCACCATTGATGAACACTTAGGAGTTTTCAGACCAACAAGGAAAAGAGAGAAAAGTACAACATATGAAGATCAACAGGTACATATATAAAATTGGAGACTTGTATTGCCAAAAAGGTAAAAACTTGTACAAAAACCGACTAATTTTTCGATTAAGCACTTCAAAATTGCAGTTGAGACTCTAAATCCTCTTGCGGCTACAATGCTCCTCTATATTCCTTTTGAACAAGGCATATCTAAATTATTTTCCTATTTCTTTTTTACTTTTTTTTTTTTTTGTTTTCCTCCCTCATTTACATGACCACACCACCTATATCCTTGACAACACCTACACATGTACAGCAACCTTTCGAGAACCCTCTCAGATGCAGGCAGAAGTGAAATCCAAGAGAGAGAGAGACGGGCTGAGCAAGCCTCTAAATTTCATCAAACACCAATTCTATATGATCATCCATCATCTCTAGAAAAATGCAATTCCAGCTTCTTCAGGAATAAAATCTTCCATTCTGTGAGCTCACTGGATATCCATGAAATCAGAAGGGCACCACCATTTTGTTGAATTACTAACCCAAAGGCCATCCTTGCAGGCTGAGCTTAGAACCACATCATGTACACCTGCTAAAATACACTTCACATCAGTTCTTCCAAATCCAAGCCTTTTCAAACTCTTAGGCAATGAGAAGTTAAAAGTTTCAGTTTTGGTCCAGCGCTAAATCAAGCAATTATAATTTTCATTTGAAATCTTATTTTAAGTATGGGAATCCTTGCACAGGTGTTGGCACTTTGATGATGGGAGGAATATGAAATTTATACAACAGAGTTTACTCATCCACTAGTGAAGAATTTTTAAGATGGGAAACTCACCAAGTTACTCTGTGCACCAATTTGTGGTTCAAGAATCTCATCTGCAGCTGTGCAAAAACCATGGACAACCCAAGCAATCCAAACTTTTGCAGCTGTGCTCTCAACCTGTAGACAGCAACCCACTAGAGGGCCATCATCAAATACTATAAAGCTTCCAGTGTTACCGATGCTTTGGTGAAAACAGAAAGAACGAATGGTGCTTCTTCCCCAGGGTGGATAGTAGTAGGTACAATTGTGTAACCCTTTGGATCAGGCTCCAGAACCATTTCACATGATATTTCTCGAGAATTGACATAATCTGTCCCCCCAACTGATTCATGTAAATAAATGTTATATGCAGCACGACGACCACGAGTTTTGAGTATCCTCATCCCAATATAGAACATCATTGAATCATGACTCGATTGATAATTCCTGAAACCAGCCGTTGTTCTTGAGAAGCTCACACCCTAACCAAACATAAAATCAGGTGAGTTTATAAAATCCAGTTGATGATAGATTTATATATGAAAGGCCCCCTTTTCTTGGCACTCTTTATTAATAGATGTTCTGTCCGCTTATCAAAAAACAAAAAAAAAAAGATTTATATATAAAAACAAATTACCCTGAAGGGACATCATGGGGTATACCTGAGTTAAGGTAATGAATACATGAATTGGAAATGATGCATCCGGCCCAGTAGCTCTCAAGTGGAACTGTGGATTTTGATGCCATGTATCATAATCTTGACAGCCACCAGCACTGTAACCTCGCCATTGGCCACGGAGAGAGTAGCGCATCTCTGGAGGGTATATACGACAAACATATATTGACCGGAAGTGAATCTGAAAGTCTTGCCAAGACATCCAGAATATGCCATCTTTTGACTGTTCAACAGCATGATCAGACATATGACCATAAATTTTTTTACTGGGAAATAATGAAGATGACACAAATATAATAATCTGATGATTGACGAATGTGCATTTTGATTAAGTAAAATGTTCTACATCATCACAATCAATTTTTAAAGGAACAACATAGTGACATGCAAGCCGAATAGGACAAGTACCTGTGGAACATGCTTGAGCTTGTGCTTCATCCTTTCAGTCCACTCAGGTGATGAGTCCGCCCAAGGGCCATTCCACTCAACTTCATTTGCCCATGGGTTTCGAACCTGAACAAGCTTGTGGCCATCTACCTCTCTTACCTGAGTTAATAAGTCAGATCATTTTTCTCTATATTTGTGCAATGGGAATATGATAAATCCTGATAGATAAGCTCATTTAACAGGCATTGTTTCAATGTACCTGCAATAATGAGTATGCATGCCCTTGCACAATGCCACTGGAAGAAACATGCACATCTGAGCCTGAAGGGCTCCCAGCACCGAGTAGAAATCCCTCTTGTTTGAAACGCAACAACTGAGACCATAGTCTTCCACTTGCAAGATCAATCTGAGCCTGAGCACTTCTCATGTCAATCTCCTCTCCAGCACCTCCAGTGAGATCCACAAGTGCATCCTGGACAAGCCCACCCTCTAATGCCTCATAAGACCCATGCAACTTTGCATATGCCTTTTCCAACAATGAGACCCACAATTCATTCCCCTTCCTACTGGTAGCAAATGCTGGTTTACCAGGTGATTCACATGGAATCCAATCATCAACAACAACAGGGACCCACTCACCCTGAAAAGAAATCATGAACCAGAATACACAGTTTTCAGCATCTTTAAGTTTATATGCCCATTGCAGTACCAACCAACATAATTTTTTCCAGTTAACACACAAAAAACAAAACACACACACACACACACACATTAGGAAGGGTAATCAATGTTACATGGTTCTCAATTCCTGCAAAATTGGACTTTGGAACAAAGGATGTGAATGAGCTTACAAAAATGCAATCTTGCAAGAGGTCAGGAAGCAACTATGGCAGGACATCAAGCAAAATTAACTTGACTCAAATGACACCTGCACCCAATCTCCCATAGAAAGACCAACAGCATAGGCAATGGTAACTTGCTTAATGCAATAAGATTATGACATTACCATCCTGTTCTCTCTATAACTCATTTATTATCACATGATCAAGCATTAAATTAATGACAAAAAATAAAGAATAAGTAAAGCGCATAAATAGCATTCAACTAAAAAAAGGTTCCATATGTCAAATCTAGAAAAAGAATTTTTTAAATCAGAATCCTGCAAAAGAATTATAAAAACAGTTCTAATATAAAAATGTAGCGTGAAAATAATAATAAGGGCACCAAAACCCATATTCTAGTGCAGTGAAACCAATATTTTAATATTCTTTTTTCAACTCTTAACTCTTTGCTCAACCACTTAGGCTGAAGGTTCCACACAACGAACTTGAAGTATAAAATGGAGAAAAAAACCCATATCTAGAATATTAAATGAAGTCATAAATATTAAAATCTCAAACTGAATGTAAAAGGAATGACTTTAGTATCATATATTGTTAGTGTTTACCAAAAGAGAACTTGACTCAAATTTCAAAATAAACCAGCAGATGGGCTAGAGAGTGTACAAGAGGAATGAAAAGGATAGGTGGAAGCAGCCTTCACGCAGCTTGATCCATGCCAAAGGTTTTCCAAATTGAACCATCATCCTTACCCAATTATATTTGGCACCAAGGGAAGAATGCGATAATCAACTACTGGATTTCTAAGAGCAACTTTGAGCTTCCCTTTGATGGAGATGGAGAAATTAGGTCCCCAAAAATTTCCTCAAGATGACCGAGTGCCAAAGGCCACATTATATGCATGGAGACCCTTCCACAAGCATGAACAGGCACACTTCAATCCGTAAAATAAATTTGCCAAAGCAGAGACCTCCTTTAGGGAGGGAACAAACATAAAGAACGTCTACTTCTTTCTTCCAATATCCCCAGCTAATTAAAGTTTCTTTTGGATTTTGTTGTGTCATTAACTGAGCTTTAAAAAAGTAAGAAAGGAAGTTGAAAGGAGATTTTGATAGATTGGACTAGGTTATTCTACCGCTCATAAGGTGTAAGTTCTCTTTCAAGATGTTAGATGTCGTATCATCTATTTCAAAACAAGGTTTCAGAAAATTATAGCTTTGAAGCTTTGTTTTCTTATATCTACTTCTAAAATGCTTTTGACTAGGGCCTACCAAGAGGAATTTTCCTTGGAATCCACTCAAATACTAGGCCTCTACATTGATTTAGATTTGTTGTTTCTGGACATAAGTTATTGATTATCATGCAGTCAAAATGACATGAAATTCTAAATCACTGGACCAAACCATAAATATTCTTCATCATAAAACACCTGTCACAAAACCAGCCTTCCAGAATATGAAGACGGGAAATATTATCATAGTTAATAGAAAATACAAGCATATTGAATCTTGGAATAAGAATATCAGTAGATTCTTTTGTGATATAAAATAATTACCTGAATACAGAAGCGAACAGTATAGATTCCTTCTTCATTATATTCAGGTGTAATGATCACTTCTGATATTCGTGAAACCTCAGTTAAAACAGCAACAGCACTCAAAAACCAACAATCCCCCAGTCGACCCTGCTCAAGAGACAGGTGAATAACACTTTAGGAGAAACTCGGCTTTGAAGCTACTTATCTAAATAAAAAAATTATTCTATTGGAATGCATAAGAATCTGGAGAAAAAAAAAATGCATGTCATACTGCAAAAAAGATCAAACCTGACAAACATCAGAAGGATTGGCAGCTCCAGAAAACAAACATGGACCAGCATCCAAATAGCTTTCTTTCACCATATCAGTTGGTCTCATCCACTCAGAAACAACCTAGGGTCGATTTCAACATAAGCATAACTAGGATAGAAATCATAGCCAACGGGAAAAGAATAGTTAAGATAAGTTACCTTCAACCTCAAAGGGGGATTTTCTGGATCTACAAATAATGATTGATCGTTGGGAGGAAATTCCTGATCTGTAAAATGTGTTTCTCCTCTTGCAGAGAGGGCTTCTTTGACAGCTAGTTCAACTGAAAGCATCTGTTGATTAATTTCTTCTCGTGTTTCCATCCTTGGTTTTCTCAACCTTCGGGCAAAAGAATCCACATCAACAACCATCCCCTCACGTTCAGACCTCCGTTTCCTCCCACTTGAATATTGACCATCCCAATCTACATCATCCCTGTCATATAAATCTACTTCTGCAGGATCACTGTCCCATTCATCAACCTAAGTGAAACATATGAAGCAATAATCAGTGTACAGGTTCAACCTAATAAATTATGAATATCATTGTAGAAATACATTTTCTTCTTTCAAATTGAACATCTTGAAACCAATTTTAAAAGTACCAATATAAATCACTACAATACTGATTAAAGTTAAATATTCAGGAGTGCATACCTCTGGATAAGTGGGAATCTGGCCCATTGCCAAATTGTCTTCATGGAAATGGAAGATCAATCAATACTGTACCACATCTGAACCCAAGCACCATAATAAGGGCAGCAATCTCATCACTTCTACTCAATGCACCTTCCCACATAAAAGACATTCCGATTTATATTGCATTCTCGATTCATGCTCCTTCACTTATCCTGACTTCCCCAATGCCATCAATTATCTATAGGTGGCCTAACACCAATCCATACTTCGGTTCCTTGTTCCCAAATGCCATTGCCAACACGCAATGGTAACCCAGTCTGGTAGCCATCAAAACCACCATCTAAATAGCAAGTTGCCTCACCTAAATCAGCATTCAATAGTCATTGCGTTAACATTAATATGCACCTGGCAAACAAACGTACAAAGCAATGAAGATTGAAAAAAGCAGTGCTCCATGTAATCTTGAGGTATTGCCTATACAATATTGTCCAGGAAAGGAAACTGCAAAAACCTTCCATCTGCAATACTTGTTGCACTGATACTCCACTCCTTTGCCACGGTAGTTTGTCTATCACCTTTAGTGATCAATCTAAGTCCAACTTGTCCAGCCTCAATGCCTTGTTCAGAACCAGCTACCAGGATTTCCCAGCACACCTTCTTCTGGAATTCAGTTCCTAAAAGACAAACTGGCCCAGACTCAGGCTGGATCGTTACAGCAATTGAGAAGCTGACCTTTTGACTTTGACATATAGTTGGATCAATCTGGCCACAGTTTCTGCCACTTGTTGTTGGCTCATCATCAAGCACACATACAGCACCAGTAACTCCCGTCTGCCAATCAAAGCCAATAGTCTCAGAAACTAATCAGATAGATAACAATTTATTTCCTACAATGGATGGATCTCTATGGATAACATCAGGCAAGGTCCAAACTTTCCTTCTGTCCACCAATAAGCACAAAGTAAATAAAATAAGATAATAAAATGCATTAATGGCCTAGGTATAATATTCTACACCCTTAACCTTCCAAGGGTTTGCCCAATCCATGCAAAAACAATACAAGGCAGTTCGTAGAAAAGGCATGCAGATTGCAGAGAATGCAGCCCAGGGACAAATTTTGGGGCTAAACTATCTAGTGAAGCTGTATGGGCACATCTACTGAGGTAGGTACAGCATCCCCATTTTCTGCATTTGACAAGATATGCAGATTCCATCTAGATAAGTTTGGGAAGCCTATCTAGAAAACCTCTAAGATGTGGATGTTAATACAAATTTATACAAATCAGGTTGAGAAGAAGCATATTTTTCATATTTTATCTTTCATTTCTGAAGAGATGAATTACAGTGTATGTGCATATAGCAAAGAAATTATCAATATGGCCTTTTAGGGATATTAACAGATTCAACACACCAAAAAAATAAAAAATAAATAAAGAAGTCAACCTGGAGTGCACGACGAGCTAATTGAGCCATGCGTATCCGCCGTGCAATGCTTGAAACCCTCTCTCGTGCAAAAGAATCATCAAGAACAGAATCACCTCCTACTGCACGCACTGCAGCAGCCACGGCTGCAGCCTCCCGGCTGCCAGCATTTGGAATAGAGGATATCAGAGAAGCTTCTATCTCTTTCCATTTACGTTCTTCCTTCTCCAGAAGAGCTTTTCTCCTTTCTTTGCCCCTACCTTCCTCTTCACGTCGCTGCATTAAAATTTCTTCTTCCATCTCCTTCTCTCTTATATAACTAGGGAAGAAAATACAATATAAAATAAGATTTAGAAACATTGGAAGGACAATCATCAAAGCAGGTAGGAAGGGAGAATCCAAAAACGATTGAGATTAAATCAACAACCTTTCCTGGATAATTTCAAACTGCCTGCGGTCCTCTGGCATCCATTTCTTAATTTTCTTGGCACTCAGATCAGAAAACCCTATGCTGTCAAGGAAGAGTCTTAGACGGACCTCATCCTGTCATTAACACAAATATAGACGAATCAGTATTATTAACAATTAAATCATTTACAGCATGCAGAGGGCAGTAATGATTATCATTCACCTGTACACGCTCTGCCTTAGCAGTCAAACCAAGCAAAAGAAGTAAATAACCCCCAAATTTATCCCACATGTACACCCATTCAGTATCAATTGCCTCTTCTAAAGCAAGAATCCGTGCATGTGCACACATTTCCCTCCGGTAACCTATATCACTGGTTGATTCATGCCAAAATGTCCTGCCA
>JBAPGN010002375.1:0-28546 GCA_037355405.1 Vitis amurensis
TGCATTCGGAAACTTACCCGGATTTCTTCACTCCAAGAGACGAAGAGCCTAGCCTCTCATCCTCTGAGAAAACATCCTCAGAGTTTGATTGGCTAGAAATAAAAATAACGAGAAAACAAAAATATAAGGGAAAAACAGAGCAAGTGCTCTGTAAAATATATTTCTTCCTTCCGCCGATTACATGATTCTTCATCTCTGAGAACAAGCTCCCAAGATATCGATTATATATATCCCCCTATGTAAAGAAAATTACAAAACTATATATAAGAGGTTATTCACCCTTTGTTCTTACTTAAAGACTAAGGAATCCTATGATAGGTGGGTTACAAGGAGAGTTTGAGGATTTAGACATCAAATATCTAAAGTAAAAAATCTCAAAATGTCGGTCGCAAATATCGGGAAGCTTCAAGAGAAATTCCACAACAAGAGGGCTATGAAATTTCGCAGCAAAAAGGACAACATTTTCGCAGCCCAAGGCTGATTTCGCAGCCGTGCAAAATCTTCCTTCAACTTGGAGTGATCGGCTTCCAATGGCTGTAACTCCTTCATTTCAACTCCGAATCATGCACCGTTTGAAGCATTGGATTATTGACTTCCTGAGCTTCGAAACGACATATAGCATGCATAAATTAAACTCTAGAAAGTGCTCCAAAAGTGGCTTACATGACTGTCATCTAGAATGCTTCATGTTAGATTTCTCTTTGCTTCCCCTCCTTGCATTCTGGATTTGCTTATGGCAAAGGACTTTAAAGCTTCAATACTTTGGTTCTTCATGTTTCTGAGCTCTTCATTGCTTTGCCATGGATTCCAAAGAACTCTCCTCAATCTTGGATTGCTTTGGTGATCAAATTACTAACAAAAACACCAAAACTTACACACTTTGATTAGAAATGATTGCAAAGGTCCTTAATATGCTAATTGGGTTAAAAGGCAATAACTACTACTCAAAAGTGTTTAAAATAGTTAATTACAAGCTATAAAATAACACTTTTTGAGTAGTAATCATTTGCTGGCAATGTGTTCATCACAGCTCTAACAACAATTGTAGCTGCTGAAGGTGTTTTGTCATGATGAACTTCAACCATCAAATCAGCACAAGGTTTGTCTATGCCAAATAAGATATAAAAGGGCTTTTTCAACCAACTGATAAGATTTTTGTGGCCTCAAAGTTAAAAATGGCACAAGGTCAGGAAAACACACTGTCAAAGAAATAGACTAGATACGCATTTACAAATAAACTTCATTTCCTTTCTCTTCTTGGCTCTACAAATTAAAGGAAGTAGCTCTTTTTTAGTTTTTGCCAATATTACTCTATTTAAAGTTCCTATTGAAACAATATTACCTTGTTCAACATTCCTCTGTAACACCACAATTAAAAAAAGCAGGAATAAGAAATAACAGTTCATGTATGAATTAAAGAAGGTTTGGGACCCAACACAATGTAATCTATATTATGAGAATTAGAAGGCATGTGGTATGTATACAAACCTTTCTCAAGTAATTGTCTGATAAGTTGTCAACCATCTTGGCCCCTGAAGAAAGGAATCCACGTCCTAGAGGGCTATATGCAACGATCCCAATGCCAAGTTCTCTGAGCAAATAAGAAGGATTAGGTAGAAATTAAACTTTTAAATGCTCCTCAAACAGCATTTTCGGTCTACCGCCTCACCTGCAAGTTGGAACTATGTCTTCTTCTACATCTCTTGACCACAATGACCAATCCAACTGCACAGTTGTTATAGGATGAACTGCATGTGCTCTTCTGATTGTTGAAGCAGAGGCCTCAGACAGACCTATGTACTTTATCTTACCTTCTTCAACTAGCTTCTTTAGTTCTCCCATCTTAATGACGAGCATATATAAAAATTAAAAAAAATTAAAAAAATAAAAAAAAAATCAAGTTTGAATCGTTAGGAATAAATCATCTATATTATAAGTTTACCCTAGATAAGGTAAAGAGGATTCTTACTAAGATACCAATGATTTTTAGAAAGGCCTCAATCTAGTTACTATAATTTAATCTTACTATTAACGAATCTAAAGGTCAAAATCTATAAGATGAATATAGGCTTTTGATGGAATAAAATTGGAAATAAAAAGCATATTTGATTGATTTAAGAAATCTATGCTTAAAAGAAATATCTAAGTTTTGGATGCAATATTAGGTGTAAGATTCAATTTGATCGTGATTGATTTTGATCTTAAACCCTAGATTTTATTTGCTCTCTCTATAAGGCTTTGATATTGGATGAAGAAACTCTTCATAACATTTTTCTTTGTTCCATTTATTTCATTAAATATGTTAAGAAATTTTTTTCCATATTTTATCCTTATTTATTTAAATTAAGGTTTCATTAATATTAGAAAATAATTAATCTTTCTACACATTAAGTTGATCCTAAAGGACAATGATCCAAAATACTATAAACTCATGGTAAATCTATCTTTGGTTTTTCTTGGCCAAAGTTATCAAATATTTAGAGTTTAGTATTTTAATTACAACAAAAGTTTATGATTATAGATCTCACAAACCCAAAATTCTTCTACCTAATGGCTCCCTTTCTTCTTGAATGTAAACATTGGAGATGGTGAAAGTCTCACAGAGAGGTGGTGGCTAGGACTTTCCTCTCTTTAGAGTGCATAGGAAGACAAAATTGAAGTCCTAACCCCTAAGGGGAATTTATATAGACTTCTAGTGGACTTAAGTAACATGAGCCTGTATTGAGTTTAGGTCATTTAATAGAGTCCAAGTCACTTGTTCCATGGATCAAGCCATAACAATACTAGCATATACACTTGGAATAATGCCTTATTGATGGTACTACAAAACAAACTTTAGTTAAGAGCCCGTTTGGTAGTGATTTCGGGAAACGTTTTTAACTTTTTTAACACTTGAAAATAAATGTTAGAGTAGTAACCCATTCTATCGGTCGTTCTTCAATTAGAGACTTATACAATTGTCCTCCATTATTAATTGCAATGATGTTCAGGTTTTATACTAGTTAGGATGACCCATTTGCCTCTCCATTAATATTACAGTATACGAAAGGTCAAGTAGAACAAGGAATTAGTGTATAACTAGCGATACTAAAAGAATAACTCCTTGTGATCTATTTTTCAATGAAAATAAACTCAACCTTATTACATTAATCAAACTTCTCATACTAATCTGAAGTAGACAAAAAATTTAGGTGATAAAACTTACCCTAGAGTTTATTAAGAAGTAGATACTCTAGGGAGGACAAACCACTTATTTGAAGGAAATAGATGGGAGGACCACTCATTTATTTGAAGAAAATAGATGGGAGCAATCTCAATGATGACCCATGACTAACCCACACTAGTCTTCCTCTTAAAAATGAATGAAGAAGGTTGTCTTGACCCGCAATGAAAAAAATTAAAAATGTAGTGTGGAGCACGTGAGGTTCATGTATTGTGCATGCTTCTCTTGGATTTCCTCTTTATCCATTTATAGCAGTGAATTTGTTCCAAAGATCCAGATTTTTCAATGGCAAAATCATCCTTTACATCAACAGCCAATGTGCTGCCTTTTCTTTGTGTTGCCACATGTCCTTTTTCCTTCTCAGTTTTCAATCATATAACCACATACCTAATTTTCCTAACTTCGTTAATTTCAAACATATTTCTCATTTTTTTTTCTTTTATATTATTTTATAGTGAATCTAAATATAAGGAAATAATTTTATTCAACACTTTGTATTAAGAAAGGGATATGAAGTTCTTGATGGGAGCCACTTGCAAAGATCGAATTGGATTAGATCCAAGATTCGAGGCCAAAATTCAATTTGTAAAGATAGCTATTATTGTGGGACATGTCTCTCAATAAAAATAAAAAATAAAAAAAATTAATCTCTCTTCATGTTAGGCACTTGGATTGTAGAGAAAAAAATACAAAAAAAATTACTGAAGTTTCATTAGCAATGAGGGAAAAACGTGTTTCCATACACTCATACGAAGGAAAAAAAAACTGTAAAATGCAAATACATAGAGTTTCCGAGGCAAAAAGGAGTTACTTTAATTGTACTGCAAGTCTGCAAGGATCATGCCTCTTTCAAGCTTTCCAGGAATCAAGGGGTGGAGTGTCTGCTGTCTTCCAGGTAAATGCAGTGCTCACATATCTATCACCCTTAACACCATCTGCAATGGATTCTAGTTCAGCCATTTCTTCAGGAGTTAGTTTCACTGACAAAGCCCCAATGTTTTGTTTGAGGTTTTCAATCTTGGTAGTTCCTGGTATGGGACACACATCATTGCCCTGGAGATGGACCCAGGCCAGTGCTAGCTGTGATGGAGTGCATCCCTTCCTTGTCGCAATTTCACTAACCCTCTCATAAAGGATTTTATTATGCCCAAGATTCTCTGGCTGGAACCTTGGTAGGGTCTGCAATATGAAACACACATTTCAGTAACAAAATTGAAAACCCAAAATAAAAGAGGACATAATTGCATAACATCATTATTCAGAGTTAAAGATGACACATGCGCTTTTAACATGAGTTGATAATACAATTAAACAGGTTCCTAGCCATAATATAGAATCAAGCCCTGTTGTTTGAAGTTTGAACAGACTATAAGATCTTGGACAATGTTGATGTTAACTAAATCAAGTGCCATTGTGAATATCGTGACACTATGTTACTGTATTGAGGTATTTTCATAACGTGAATTATCCAAATAAACCAGCTTCTTTCTCAAGAAATGACCTCCCAACTTAACAATAAATAACCAAATCAGCAGTTGTTCTGAATACATTGCATTATCAGTGGTCAAAAATCATCTCCTGAATTGGGCTTTCCCTGATACAATGAGCCTCAGAGAAAAGATATCCAGTCATTTGAACTAAAATAATCAATTAAAATAAAGAAACAAATAGAGTAGAAATATAGGGCCTGTTTGTTTAGTGTTTTCAAGAACTGTTTTCTGTTCTTGAAAACAAAAAACACCAAAAACTCGTTTGGTTGAGAGAATCGTTTTTGTTTTTGTTGTTCTCCGTGTTCTCAAAATAACACTATTTAGAGAACAACAAAATGTTGTTTTCCCCGTTTTTTTACTGTTCACAGAACAAAATTAAACAAAAAAAAAACAATCTGTTTCCCGTGTTTTTTTTTTTTCCCTGTTTTCATCTCTTCTCCAGCACAATCGCGTCGCCTCTTTTTTATTTTCCCCGTTTCTCAGTTTTGATTCAAGGTTCATGAAATTTAAATCCAATGGCACAATAGCAAAGAGACCCCTAAAACGGAACCAGAAAACGCAGGGAGCAAATGAAAATCCATTTTTTTTGTTTTCCTTGGGGTTTTTGCTTGGATTTTCTCAGAAATCAAACGAGGATGAATTTTCCCGGAAATCGAATGGGGGATGGATTTTCTTGGGAATCAAACGGGGGTTGCAGGGTTTTTGCTTGGATTTTCTCGGAAATCAAACCAGGATGAATTTTCCCGGAAATCGAATGGGGGATGGATTTTCTTGGGAATCAAACGGGGGTTGCAAAAAAAATAATAATAATAATAACATGATTAGATTAGTACCTGCGAGGATTGAGAGTGGTAGAGGAAAATAGGGCCTTTTAGGGATTCTCTTGGCTGGAGGGCAACTTCAGAAAAGGGCTTCTTGATGCCCGATGAGAGAAGTGGGTTAAAGATTAAATAAAAAAATATTAATAAAAATGATTTTATTATGTTTGATTTATTTTAAAAAAATATAAAAAATATTTTTATTTTTAAATTAATAAAATAAATAATTTTTTTAATTTAAATGAACTATATATCTAAAAATTATTTATAAATTTATAATATAAAATTACTTGAAGAAAATATTTTATTAATAAGAAAAGAAAAAAAAATATCTTTCAATTTGTTCTAAAATTTTTTTTTATTAACTCAACCAAACATGTTTTTTTGTTTTTGAGAACAAAAACTGTTTTTCAAAATTCAGTTCCCAAACACAATTTTTTTTTAAAAAACACCAAAAACTGTTCTTAAAAACTGTTCTCAAAAACTGTTTTCCAGAACAGTTTTCAAAAACAGCAACCAAACAGGCCCATAGGGGCTGCATAAGAAAAAGAGATATGGTATTCTGGTAGATAGTGATGCTCACTAATATTCTTTCATTTATAATCTTTTTGTACATTTTAGGTGAACTATAAACTATACCACCTCTGGGACACAGAGTTTATAAAGAAAACAATATGTTCTGGGACTTGTTTCTCCAGAAAACATAGGTCATATAGGCCAGCATGGTTTGTCGGACCAGCTCTAACAAAAGTGGAAACAAACAAGAAATGCAGCCGCGGCTGAAGGTGCTTTGTCTTGTGGAACTTCAAACATCAAATCACCACAAAGTTTGTCATGGCCAAATAAGAAATAAAAGGACCTTTTTTAACCAACTGGTTGTATATATTTCTGGCCTCAAAGTTAAAAATGGTACAAGGCCAGGAAAGCACACTATCAAAGAGATAGACTAGATACGCATTTACAGATAAAACCTAATCAACAATCAGATTTTAAATTAAAGAGCAAAGTTGCTGGCTTCCGAATGCCCTATAAGCTTATTCTCCATTCACAGTAAGGCAATGAATGAAGAGTTAAAATAAGGGGAAATGAAATTCATTTCCTTTCTCTTGTTGGCTCTACCATTAAAGGAAAAAACTCCTTTTTTTAATTTATAACAATATGACTCCATTTAAACTTTAGACACTCCTATTGAAACAATATTACCTTGTTCAACAGTCCTCCATAACACCATAACGAAAAGAAGCAAGAAATAAGAAATAGCAGTTTATGAATGAATTATGGAAGGTTTGGGACCAACCACAAGTGACAGTACTATTTAGTGCAACTGTCTCAAGGGCATTGGTGGAAAACATAATAAATCAACGGTAGAAATAATTTGATTCCTAAACCACACTTTACACCTGATAAGGCTTATCTAGTCCAAACTTGTAGTTGGACTTGTGAGGCAATCAAATTCACAGTACTTATCAATGATGCTCAAAAATACACACGGTGTAATGTAATGTAATCTATATTATGAAAATTAAAATGCATGTGGTATGTATACAAACCTTTCTGACGTCATTGTTTGACAAGTTCTCAACCAACTTGGGCCCTGAAGAAAAGAATCCACCTCCTAGAGGGCTATATGCAACGATCCCAATGCCAAGTTCTCTGAGCAAAAAGGAAGGATTAGTTAGAAATTAAACTTTCAAATGCCCCTCAAACACCGTTTTAGTCTCAGAGATGCCTCACCTGCAAGTAGGGACTATCTCTTCCTCTACATCTCTTGTCCACAAGGACCACTCCAACTGCACAGCTGTTATGGGATGAACTGCATGTGCTCTTCTGATTGTTGAAGCAGAGGCCTCAGACAGACCTATGTACTTTATTTTACCCTCTTCAACTAGTTTCTTGAGCTCTCCTATCTTAAGAACATGTGAATAACAGAATTACGAAAAGCATATAAAAAAGAAAAAAAAAATGTTGTAAAAACAGAGAAATTCATATAAAAATAAATAGAAAAATGTGCAAGATAATCACCATACACTACTATAGCCTTTTGTTAGAGCAATCAAACCAAGTTGCAGACACAAGTATCCTTTAACACAAAAATTTTGGCTGTTTATGGTCTAAAGGGAGGATGATGATGGGATTAAGAAACAGAACCAAATAGGGGTCAAATAATTTAGCATTTCAATGGGGAAATTTGATTCACATTTGTACACAAAGTGGATAAAGGTAACAATTTCGAGAAGAAATTCTGGCTGGATGATTTACAGAAGGCCAGGGTTATCTGAATGGTTAATGAGTAACACTGATAATATACAATACTTTTAAAATGCCTGATGCCTGTTCCAATGGAAAAGCCTAACCCTCTAAATTAATGGCATAGTCCTGTCTAACACTATTTTGTAACTAGTCAATGATAGCACCCATCTCATGTAGGTTTTCCCAATACAAGATGAATCCTAGGTCTAATGACTTCATGACTACCTCTAACATCTTAAATGAACAAAAAGACAAGGTAAGTGGTGAAGATCTTGTTAACAGCGGTTCCTTCATCCAAAAGAAAATAGAAAAATGGAAGAGATGAAGGAGTTCCTATTGGAGCAACCCAATTTGGGAAAGTAACTGGAATCCCCAAATACAGGACTGAATCAACCAGGCAAGATCAATCTAAGGAATACCCAAAAAAAATGGCTGAAGAAAAGGGCGAAAAGGGGCACAAACCGTGACTTCAATGGGCACGCGAGTGTCGATGCGATGCTGGTAATAGAGATCAATACAATCAACCTCCAGCCTCTTCAAGCTCGCCTCGCACGCCGCCCTCACGTGCGCCGGGTCGCCGCGCACATCCGGCTTTCCATCCGCATGTATAACCCCGAATTTGGAAGCCAATTCAACTTTCTCCCTCACTCCTCGTTTGAGAGCCTGTCCGACACCCAACCCACCCGAAAACCGAAAACCTTAAAGCAATCAAATGGATAACAGTGGATGAAAATAAGTATTGAAATGCAGGGAGAGAATTGAAGGACCTTGCCGAGAAGGATTTCATTAGTGAAGGGCCCGTAGATGTCGGAGGTGTCGAGGAAAGTGATGCCGCTGTTGACGGCGTGGTGGATGAGAGCGATCATGTCTTGTTCTGGCTTGGGAGGGCCGTAGAAGGCGGACATGCCCATGCACCCAAGTCCCTGTGCTGAAACCTCGAGGCCCTGTGAGCCAAGCTTCATCCTCTTTACACTACTCATCCTCCCTTACACTCTTTACCCTCTACTGGACGGGGTTCCTACTTCCAAGTATTTATAAGCAGGCAGGGAAGTTCCCAGTTCTGATAATTTGACCAAAAGGTCTAAACTCTGTCGTACACCTGACGTAAGTGCTTGCGATGGACGCCACAGTCGCAAAGCTAGGGCCTGCTGGGTAGGTTGACATCTAGTATCACATAAGAACCACAAATATGGAAAAGCAAACTTGCATAGGGATTTAGTCCAATGGATATTTTCCGTATATAGAGAGAAAAAGAAGGGGAGAATTGTGTTTTGGGCCCAGCTGGGCCCAAAAATTAAGAGAAGGTCCATCTAACTGACCTATTTAAGCTGAAAACCCATAGGAAGTGTCAAAATTAAAAAGAAGGATATGCACTTTTATTAATTCCAAAAATAACCTTTGCTGATTATGAAAAAAATAATAATAAATAAAAAAATCCAGGTTGGAATTTTGCCCTAATTTTGGTCTCTCTTCAGCATTTCAAGCCTAGAAATCGTTTTCTTCTCTTCCTCCCGAGTTCCTCCATCGCTTGCATCTCAATCTCTGCGGCTCTTTGGAATTTTGCCCTAATTTTGCTCTCTCTTCAGCATTTCAAGCCTATAAGCCGTTTTCTTCTCTGCCTAGAAGTCGTTTTCTTCTCTGCCTAGAAGCTGTTTTCTTCTCTTCCTCCCGAGTTTCTCCATCGCTTGCATCTCAATCTCTGCAGCTCTTTGGAATTTTGCCCTAATTTTGCTCTCTCTTCAGCATTTCAAGCCTAGAAGTCGTTTTCTTCTCTTCCTCCCAAGTACCTCCGTCGCTTGCATCTCAATCTCTACAGCTCTTTCATTTTTCTTGCATTCGTCTATCTCGAAAATTTGAATAAGGTATGGATTTCATTTGGGTGTCTCTTGTTGCATATTTGAGGTTAACAAATTGCCTAAATCTTGACCTAAATTTTCTTAGTCCAAATCTCTAAACTGTGTTCAACTTGATCTCCGGAGTTCAAGTTACTGTTCCCATTAAATAATTGACTTCTTGGTTTGCTACTATTATTCGGATGCTGGGAAAATAATGAGAAAAAGAAGGAAAAATTTTGAACCATAATTTTTTCTTTAAGCCTTGAGAATACAGAAAATGCACTTTACCTGCAACTCATGATTCATGGCTTAATCGATCTGATTTTATTTTTGTAATTTTTTTTAGATTTTTTTTCATGCTATTTGTATATTTTAAATTCAAAAAAATATTTGTGAAAAATTGTCATATATACTTGAAAATAATTTATAATTGTTTAATTGGTTGCTAGAAAATCGGGAGAGGAAAAATGGAAAGGGGAAATGGAAAACCTAAAAACCCTAAAGTTTTCTTATGGTGCCTTGGCTTGAGATGTAGGCACAAGTAACAGATTTATCTCTTTTTATCTATTAGTTTTTTTGACCCTTAAACCTTAAATGTGTTAAACTATTGTTTATGGTTTTGTATGAATCATCTAAAGTAGGACATGATAGTTTAGAAGAGAATTCTGCATTTGTTACATTTTTTAGGCTATTATCTCTTCATATTATTTTGCAAAGCAATGCTTTATAATTAATATTTAAATATGCCCATTCTCTTTGAATAAGTTTGTAGGCATGTTTGATATAGTAGTACCAACAGAAATTGTCTAAGGGTTTGAGTGAGAATGAGAATTTGTTTTCTACCTAGTGTAAGTATAGGTCAGAGCTTAATAAAACGTGGGGGATTATTTCCTATTGAATGTCTTATAGTTCCATAATTCCAATGTTTTTGGTGTGTATATATATATATATATATATATATATGTTCTGGAGTATTATGTCGAATCAGACACAAAATCCTCCTACTTTACTAGATATTGTTGTGATGTTCTGTCTTAAAGTTCCAAGTACTGACACGATTAGATTATTAGCATAGGTAAGTAGTAGTGTCAAATTGGGTAGCACTAAAGTAGTTGGAGAGAGAGGTTTTTGCTTATAAAAATGTGAACTATGAATATATAAGTAAAGGGGAATGATAGGGAAAATAAGTTAGAGATTTGTTTTTAGAAGTAGGAGTAGAAGTAACATAGTTTTTAGTTGTAATCTTTCATTTTTTTTCCTTTTATAGCCTTTCTTAGTTTTTAATTTAATGATTTTTTTTTAATCTATTAATTTCAATCTTTTAATTTCAATCATGAAGCGGTCGTGTTGTGTTGTCTTGTTCATTCACGTGGCCAGAAAATGGTTTAGAACTGTCATATGACAAGTTCAGTCTATCTTTTGATTGAAGAAAAATTAGAAGTAGAAGAACAATTTGTTGATTGACTTGTATGGATTGAAAAGAAATGTTAGATGCATAATAAATTAAATCATGTCCATCATAAGGTTTGTTGGATCATGCTTTGAATGGTCTATGAATATAAGCCTATTTTAAGAGTTATCAATTAAGTCATCTATTCTTGGGTTTAACAAATCAGGTTTTAACCATCTCATTTGACGATGAATTGGTCTTTGACGAAGATTCAAATTATAGATTTATTCTAAGAGTGGCAACATTGCACTCCAATTAGGCGTGCAAACCGTCAGCAAACATCATTGCCATCATCAGTTTTGTCGGTTGATAGCCTGCATATTGGAGTTCTTGTAGTACTAAAGATTGTCGATTTTGGATTTGCAAGGTAAAATTCATATTCATATATCTTTTACATTTTGTATGTGGGTTTTGATGGTGATTAATTTTCAAAACTTTTTGAGCAAGCCTATAAGATTCTTTCTTTTAATACATTCTTTTTCTTTTTCTTTTTCTTTTTGTTTATTTTTCTTTTTTGAGAACACATGATGGTCTAACTTTTAGCAAAACCAAGTTGTGATATTAACATTACATGGCAAAGTTTTAACAAGTTTTCCTCTGTTTGTATTCCAAAATAATTCAACAAACTGAACTTTCTCATGAGTCTCCTAATTTCAAAGGGTATAAATATTCATTGAAATGAAACCTGTTCTCTTTCATTTTAAAAATCCTTTTGTTTAACGTTTCTAGTTTCTAGTACAGCTAAATGGGCTAGATAGTTAAGGTCCTTTCAATAAGTTTATATGTTCCAATTCTTTTTTGGCAGATCTCTACAACCTAGAGGTATTGCAGAAACATTGTGTGGTTCACCACTGTACATGGCGCCAGAGATAATGCAACTTCAGAAATATGACGCAAAGGTGATATTTACTTTCTCCAACTGTAAGAATCCATCCATTTTCTCACATAACCTTCTCCTATTAACTTGAACCAAATACGCAGGCAGATCTTTGGAGTGTTGGTGCCATTCTCTTTCAACTTGTGACTGGAAGAACACCATTTACAAGAAACAATCATATACAGGTTTTTTTTCTTTTTCTTTTTTTTAGCACATCTGAAATAATCATTTGTAGTGGTTGGGTTTTCAACTTGGTTTAACTATTGATTCTTCTTGTGTTTAATTTAAGTAGTAATAATTCTCTAGCTATGTTTAATTTGTCTTTCTTTGTGTCCTTAACTTTTCCTTGATTAACTTTTTGTTTTGTTTCTTGAGCAGTTGCTTCAAAACATTGTTAAATATAGTGAATTGCATTTCCCTCCTAATAATAATGATTTGAGTGCTGACTGCAAAGATTTGTGTCAAAAATTGCTGCGCCGCAATCCAGGTATTTCACATAATTTAGCTCGAAACTAGCAGCATTTATATATATCTATATATATATATGTGTGTGTGTGTGTGTGTGTGTGTGTGTGTGTGTGTGTGTGTGTGTTTTATTGGGGAAACCTGTTTGTTGCTAGGAATTCTTAATGGCACCAAGTGAAAAGCCTAAAACAGCTAAAGATGATACAAAAGTGAAACATATATGATATCTAATTGTGCCAAAAAGAAATCATTGTAGTTCTAATACAAAAGGCTTATTGAGGTTTAATAGCTCTTTGATCCTTCTATGTCCTTGTATATGTAGTGGAATGACTAACATTTGAAGAGTTTTTTAATCACCCATTCCTTTCTCAAAAGCAGAAGCGTTAAGGTAAAGGAGGAAACTTTTTTTACTCTTCTCGATCTTGGCATATGATATTTTCATTCTTTACTCATGTTAAAATCCTTTGTGGCATGCAGTAGTAGGAGATCATCAAGAATAATTGATGGGTTTCCTTTGTCTGAATGCAATCCTGTGAGAAAGACAGAGGCAAGTTCTCAAGATGATTGTATGTCTTTTCCTCTAGATGATGATTCTAGTGGTGTTGAAGGGAGCCCATCATTTTTGAGGAAGAGGTCCTCAATGAAGTCTACCTATGGATTTTCTCTTGATAAAAAAGTTGATATAAGGGAAACAATATTTAACAATCCCAACAACATGGATCTTGCTTCTAAATACAACAATGCATCATATAAACTAGAAATTACTGGCTTTAGGATTGACAGTCTTAGGCCTTCAGATGAGAATGTCAAAGAACCTCTAAAATCCATGGAACAAAGACCAATGAGAAGTTGTTCAAGAGGTATCAAAGTTTTCAATAATATTTCATTGCTCATTTTAATATTCTATTATCTACAAAAACGTGTTGCTAAAATTTATGTTCTTTTTTATTATTTTATTTGTATGGATTCCATAGTTGTGGATTCATTGGAGGAGTTGGTTGATCAAGATTATGTTTTTGTATCTGGACCCCCAATGGATGTGTCATCTTCCTCAGCTATTGCTTCCAAGCCAAGTCATTCACAATGCAAATCAGGGAGTGCCCCTCTAACATCTGTAAATATGAAGACCAAATCAAGTGCACCAATGCCAATTGCTGGTGCAGGAATGACTAACACATGTTATACTAGAAGCTTGGAAAGTCATAGCTCGGCACCTTTTGGGACTTCACAAGGATCCATGGATATAGGAGATGCTTTAGAGCAACCATCAACTCACTGCATGACAAGGATTAAGTCATTGCAGCAATGTGCATCTGTCATCACTGAATTGGTAAATGAGAAGGTAATTTATCAATCCTACTTTAGAAATCAACTCTCCTTATTTTTTCCTGTAATAAATTATTTTGTCGATTAAAAGTGCAAGCATGGTTTCTAGGTGGTGCTAGACTAAATCTGCCCCAATACTGAATAACTCTAGATCACTTGTTCTAATTTGTTTCTCCTGTAGGTCTTTTTAATTTACGATATTGTATAGGAATCATCAGCTAAATAACCATTGACCAATCATTGTAGAGCCACAATCCTGGCTCCATATAAATAGATTGGGATCCCCATAAGCTTTGGTGTGACTTAATATCTGAGGTAAAAACTTTTCTTGCCTGATTGGAAGTGATCAGTATATTTAGCATCGGCAAATTTTGTTTTTTGTTTAAAACATGAAAATTTTTGTGTTAAGAACAATGTGTCAAGTAAATTCATAGATGCAATGTCTCATGATAGAGTAGTATTTGAGAGCTCATTTCCATATAGACATTAACTTATTATTGATTCCTGGTCTCTGTATGTGTGCCACATGCGTACTGGTTTGTGGTAGACTCACTTTGTGGTATGTTTTACAGTACCATGTATTATTTCTGCTGATACAAATTTTTTTTAACTAACAATTTGTATATCTTTAAATGACTACATTGTCTATTTTTCATAAAAAAAGATTGAGGCATGCCCATCATTACCACTTGAAGTATATTGAAACAAGTCAACAACACTCCTACATGTCTCATTGATCCAGTGTGTGCCCAGTTTAGTTTTAACATATTGTTACTGCCATAATGTCACTGCAAACTCCATTTCGCTACACATTGACGTTTCTATGTTTTCCAACGAACTGTTTTTTATCATATGTTTCTGCCTTACATCATTCAATAAGGACATTCTTTTTTGGTGGATTTTTTTATTAGAAAACAGGGAGTTCTGGTTTTAATGGCATTTTTGGCTATGCCAGGTTCAAAAAATGGGATCAGTTGGGAGGTCAATTGATGTTGCAAGTTTTAAGAATTATGAAGAATTATGCTAGGCAATTGAATGCATGTTTGGACTTGAAGGTGTGCTCAACGACCAGAAATGCTCAGGTTGGAAAATGGTGTATGTGGATTATGAGAATGATGTACTTCTTGTTGGGGATGATCCCTAGAAGTAAGTTCTGTTATGTTGTTTTGTGCATGCATGCACTGATAGAACCTAGATCTACTGAACCCCCACTATACCATTATAGTAACTAGACCAATACATTCTCATAGTAAAATTAAGCAGAAATAAAGTCAGTATATACCTACATTTTTAGGATCATTTTGCTTGCATTCTGGTGGGGACTGTTTATAGTTCACTTTCTTACTATATCTTGCTTTCACAACTCATGTTTTTAGTAGTTTATGTTTTCATTTGGAACAACTAGCACTATGGGTTCGATTCTACAGTTAGACATATTTCCAATGCTTATCAACGTTCCTCTGCAGGTGAGTTTGTTGGTTGTGTACGCTGCATTAGAATTTTGTCGCCTTCTGAAGTTTAGCAGATGAGTGAAGAGGGCATGCATCTTCTCAATAGCAAAGCAATTGAAGGGATTAATGATTCTGTCAGAAGGTGACCACCCTCAGGATAGCCCCACCCAATTTGCCATTGAATATCTGATCACTTGCTACTGGTTGTTCCAATGGTGAAGATGGAAACCTTGGCTTCATCAAGGGCTCATCATCTATCCTGGCAACCTTGGGTGTACACAGCCTCAAGCCAGGCTTAGGCAATCTGGGTGCCGAAATGCAAATGGCTCTAGCTTAGGCCTTTTGTTTTAGCTTTTGTTTGGTTAAAGTTGGAATGTAGTGTATGAATTATAAATGCAATTCTACATGTGAAACTAGAATAGGAACCCTTTTAGTAGATGTAATGCTATGGAGGATGATGTACGACTATCAGAAATTAAATCAGTTGATATTTTTGCCAGAGCAATTACTTCCTTCATTTGACAAAGTTCTTAAATTAAACTGGGTATCTCTGTTTAGTTCATAAGGGCTTCGGTGGTGGCTCTATAGAAGATTGCAAGATGTGTAGGTGAAACCAGGTCGCGTGCTTGCATTCCTTAATAGGAAGAGAGAAGGAAAATGATTACAATTTAGGAATTCAAAGGCCCGAAGGGAAAGCAAAAGGATCTCGACGAAGAATGATCTTGCAAATAAGGGTAGAATTATGACTAATTGATCTCATCCATCAACTGTCTACAGTCATAAGAAAATACGCCATTATTCTTTTAGAAAATTGCACTAGAAAAAACGCCATGAATATCCATTCCTTTCGTTTATCTACTCTTATGCCTTATACATCATCAGACTGCATGTTCATGGGGGTTTTGAACAAAAATAACTTGTTTTCAAGAAATATTCTATAAAGTAAATCCCCTATCAAAATAAATTCTAAATTGGTGTTTCTCAATCATGTGGATGCCATGTGGTTTGAGATTTTTTTTTTTTCATATATATATATATAATTTTATTTTTTGGTGTGGCATTTTCCCTTTTTTGTCCTAGGTTTTTTGGTGGGCAAAATTGCTCATGGCTTGGTAATAAGAACCCACTTTGCCCTTAGGTTAGTTGGGTGGATATTGGCTTAATTGATTATAAGAATAAGGTTTTTCAGATACTTATAGTCAATATTTGTGTTTAAATTATCAATGAACTCCTACTTTAGTATTAGGAACTACCAAGTTCAGACAAGAGAAAAGGGAAACTCAAGAATAATCCATAATCACTTGAAAATTATTAGTCTTTATTTTGGAAGTTATTATGTATGATTTTAAAAATTATTATTAACCATTCTTAGAATGCAGTAGCTCCACACCTTAAAAGTAATCATTCGGCACATCGAAAAATGACGATCATCATCCCAAAAATTTGGACTAATGGGAATGACACCGTTCAAGCACAAAACACATTATTCAGCACTAAGTACTTGGTTAAAAAGCTAATCTATCAAATCAATTCTCGTTAGATTACAGGCAGGTTACCTCTATAATTCCTAACTTACAACTGTTACAATTATTGAAGCACGTGTTTGTCATACAAAGCAAGATGTCTCTCTTGCTGGGATTCCTGAACTGAAGCAGCTCAACCCCATAATGATGTTTTGTGAGTTCTTCCATAAGTTTCAGCACAATGAATTTTGTATAGTCCTCTGGGTTCGTATGTTGGTTGTTGTTGTTCCTCACGATTGGAAATAGTAAGATAGACACCCTTGTACACCCTTGTACTTTTAGTACATTGGCCTTGTACACTTAGTGTAAATGCCTTGTACAGTTGCAGAAATTCGACCTAGATACAACATAACTAGTGCATATGGCTGGGTTAACCACATTCCAATGTCATGGCTCACCGAGTTGGGGAAAAATGACACCAAATCGAGGTTCTTATTCATCATAAGCGCGTTATCTCATCCAATGAATGTGTACAAAGGGAAATGAGGAATGTCCCCCTTAGAAAAAATAAATGAGCAAGCAATTTTTTCAAAAGCATTTCAAATCCTTCAAGATAGGCACCCCTGTACACACTTGTACAGTTAGCACATTTGCTTTGTACACTTAGTGTAAATGCCTTGTCCAGTCACCAAATCCCTAATAGGTACATATTTTCAAGTGAATATAAACCTCTAAAGCCATAGAATGTGAATTAACTATCTGATTTTGCATGAAGCTGTTGAATTAGATACCTCAAAGATATTTGTCCTCACATCAACATCAAATGAGAGTTTTTCATAAAGGCAACAAACTGGCCTACAGAAATTATGTGTTGTTACCCAAGATAACAAGGCGAATAGAGGGAGACAAAAAGTAAACACCACCATCCACTAATTTTTTTCAAAAAAAGTTGAAATCCTTCAATGTAGGTAGGGTTGTACACACTTGTACAGTTAGCACATTTGGTTTGTACATTTAGTGTAAATGGCTTGTACAGTTATGCAATCCACCAAAGGGACGACCGAACAAGTGCATATGGGTGGGGCAACAATGTTTCCATTCTCGTGGATGAGGGAAAATGAGGAAAAAATGAACCCTCATTTCCGTTCATACGCATAAGTAATGTAGGGGAGATAAAACAATGAATTAACATGGTAGATATCAAATAAAATGCATGCAATGAGTATGTTGTCAACCAATAAGTGTGAGGAATGTCCCCCACGATTGGAAAAAGTAAATGAGCAAGTTCTTAAAAATCACTCGAAATCCCTTAAGATACACACCCTTGTACACCCTTGTACAGTTGGTGTACATGCCTTGTACAGTTGGTGTAAATGCCTTGTACAGTTGCAGAAATTCGACCTACCTACAACTTAAAGAGTGCATATGGTCGGGTTAACCACATCCCAATGTCATGGCTGACTGAAAAGAGGCAAAATGAAACCCAATTTACTTTCCTATTCATCATAAGTGCGCTAACTAACCAGAGAAGCGAGGTCAGAAACAGAAACATAACCAGAAAGTGTTCCTCCTAACACAAATGATCTAGAAAAAATTCTAATTAGTCATGTACCTTGCACCTTTCTATAATAGACACCAAAACATCCAGCCTCGCCTTTGTTAACAAACAATTCTCAACAACTCAGCAAACTCTCATTGACAACATAATAACCAGATTTCAAAGTCAAATCAACATATCTCCAAGGCAGCATCAATCTTATCTGTCAAAAACAGCATATCCACAACCTTCATATGACTCACATCAGGCATAGATCTTTCCTGTCTGCAGCAATCCTGATATAAATAAAGTAAGCCATCCATAAAAAAATAATGAAAATATGAGTGTTTGTAGGAAAGAACCTGTGATGGAGTAAAATTTTTATGCAAAGCAAAGTGACAAACATAGAAGAACAAACTTCTCTGTTCAAAATCCAATCCAAAAATAGAAGAATATAATTAAATGAAAACAGAGAATAAGGACTGCAAAGAACAGTCGCTCTGACAATAAAGGCATATAAGCCAACTAATTTATAGTGCTATAAAAATAAAATAAAAATAAAATAAAAAAGCAATACAAGTCATACTAAAGGTAAAATATGATTTCTTAAATATAAAAGTGAAATAGATCGTCTATTACCAATTTTTTTTTTATAAGGTAAGAATAAAATAGTCTCCATGATAACAAGACAGGCATTTAATGCTGTTTGGGGCATTCATTTATCCCATCTTCAGTTCCATGATCTCCTTTGGCAGCCTTGAGCTTAAAAGACTTTGGAGGGTATCCTTGTACTCTGTTTTTTCTTTTCTTTTCTTCTTCCATTTTTTATTTTAAGCCCAATCATCAATCTTCAGTATGCACTCACTTCTGCTCTTCATAATTACTAAAGTTAAAATCATACATATGCTATGACCAGCAATCCTATGAAATTTTATATACAGTTCTAAGTTCTAAATTAGCATTTACCCTCTATTCCCACTCTTGTAAACTACATCCACAACAATCAGAACACCCACATTCTAAGATATAAATAATTAGTTCACTCATAACCAAAGCAAAAGATGAGAGCTCATGTGCACATTAATGTAAAGCATGTTTTGATGGAAAAATCATTCATCTTTCTAATTATTACAGTTTAGTCATGTGCTTCATTGATAATATCCAACCATTACAGCCAACATCTAACGTAAACAGGTTTCGCCATCTTTTGCAAGACACTTTGACTACATTTGGCTGACATGATAGGATAATATATACATATCCTAAAGATCATTGTCAATGTAGAATATGATGTTCTTGGATATTATATCGGATAGAAACGATGTTCTAGTTCATTATATCCAATTAGAGATGTTATAATATGCTCATGTTTGATTTCTAGAAGAAATGAAAAATAAAAAGGAAAATATATTGCATATCCGTATTCGATATTTTTTAAAATAAAAAATATACCAAGTGCCATTAAAAAAAATGAAGAAAATGGATGAAAGGAACGAATTTAGGATCCATGGGATGTATATATCTCATGAGATTTTAAAAAAAAAGGTTTTGTTTTTGGAAGAAAATTATCTCATCACTTATATATCCTATTAGTTGAACATAAGATTATGAGAAATGACGGATCTTTGAATTATTATAGGATAATCGAGAGGTGTACTTATTATCCATTTCTTATCATATGAGAGTTTCTCTAACCATTTTATCGCCACCTTCATAACATATTTCTTTTTATGGCCAATCTCCCAAGCATAATTTCTAATCTTGTGTTTGTAAAATTCTTTGTCCCATAATTCTTTATAGCTCAACACAAACAGTAATTAAATCTTGCCATTAATGGAAGCCTTAATAAATAAACTATTTTAATCGTCTTTTTCATTAATTTTCTCCATGGCATTCTCCCCATAAGCATGAATCTTAGTCGGTTTTGGTAAATTCTTGACGCCGATATCTTAACGCTATGGTAGCTTTTAACAATCCGATGGCATCTAAATAAAATGTTACGTGAAATTAAAAATGAAAAAGTCCATTGTCTTAAAGTCTTTAGGTACCAAGATTCATTATTCATTCTCCGGACTAATCAGCATATCATGCATTCAAATTTTGATCTGTATCGCAGTTCCCAGGAAAAAAAGTTGCAATGATAATGGTGTGTTTTTCCAGAAAGGAACAACCTTAATTTTTCCTGGGAAATGGGGGATATGAAGAGAGAATTCTGACGGTTCCGATTTTTCAGAAACTCGACAAATTATCAACATTAATACTAAACAGTTTTTGTAGAAAAACAATAAAACGAAACTGCGAATATAAGCGGAAGAAAGATTCCTACCGCTGAATCACAATTTCGGCGGGCCATCGGGTCTCTCGTGGCTCGATATCATTTGCTTCGACCACTAATTACTCGACGCGTAGTAGGAATGATGGTAGTCTCCATACTACGCCACAGATCAGCAGCTCCCCGCTCAGGGGGCCGATCATCAACCTTCGCCATCTAAGTAATGGTTTAGTACAGTTCACTCACCTCCGGCTTATTCGGCTTCCCATCTCTTATCGTCCAAGCGACCTAATTCCAAACCTCGAAGCAGCTGATTCATATTCGTTCCACCACTGCGATCGTCATCCACAGTTCGGCAACGTCATTCAAGGCTTCGACTCACATCTTAGCGTCTGCGACATTGCGCTCTGTAGTCGCGACGGGGATTAAGGACGGTGCAGAAATCCTAGAGGAGTGATGTACTTTAGCCTAGGGATGGGGGCTACGCTAGTTTCGGTCATTGTAGGATCGGTTCTCCTGATCGAGGTTGGGAGGTAAGTGGGATGGATGTGCGGGGTATGAGGCTGGGCCGCTTGTGCGTTAGTTGGGTTCTGGGATGAGGGAATGTGCAGTTGGTGGAAATGGAAGCTTTAAAGGGATTTTTGTGGTGGTTTAGGGTTTTGAGGAGGGTTTTACGAGCTCTGGAGAGGATCGCCATTCGGGACGCCATTGATAAGCTCCGCTCAGTTCAGAGGTTTCATCGAGAGTACTGACAGAAGCGAAGGTGACATGGCATTTCACATTTAACACAATTCTCCCTACAGCAATCTGACTTGGAAATTTGAAGGATATATAGGTCACTCAATATCTCATATCCTTTCTATTAATTCTGTAACATATATGGACCATTTGTTAATTTTTGGGCCCAACTGGGCCCAAAACACAATTCTCCCAAGGAAAAGGAAAACACATGCCCAGACACGCAAGATCCTATGCTGAAACCTCGAGGCCCTGTAAGCCCAACTTCATTCTTTTTTCCTACTACCACACGTACTCTTCGCCAAACATGGTGTTGTTTTGTTTTCTGTTTCCCGTACTTTTCTCCCGGTCAATAGAATGGCTGCCAAAAGAGACCAAATGGTTGAGTCAATGGTAGTGGGCCAGATGAAATTATTGGAACTAGGAAATACAAAAATTAATAACCATGAAATTTTCTAATATATACATATATTTATGTCAATTTGGCCATTACATTTCAGCACTATCCCAACATTTTTTTTATTATACTTTTATTTTAATTCTAATTTAAATTTTTGGTTTTAACCCCTAATTTTAGCTTAAAATTTAAATTATTAATTATTTATTTTTGAAATTGTAAGGTTAATTTTTCTTACTTGCCTTTTTTATAACATTTATTAATTGTTAAATAATCAATATAACTGAAAACGAGTAGAAAAATAATGATAATAAGATTTTTATTTGAAAAGTGTTTTTCAAAATAGTTGTAAAAAATTATTTTTTAAAAAATATATTTTAAAATTATTATTTAATATTTTATAGAATGAAAATTTGTTTTAAAACTTAAAATGTCCTTAGAACACATTGCGGTATTGTTTTTTAAGATATGTTTAAAAAAGAAAATTTTAATTTAAATTATTTTTATAATTATTAATTTAAAAACAATTTTAAATGTTTCCTTTAAACAAAATTTATTTTTTTATTTTAAAACAAAAAATATTTTTTGTTTCTATTTGTTTTATTTTGGGAATTACACCATTTTGAGGAACTAATGCAAAGTTATGATGGCTCAATACCTTGCAACTAATTTTTTCCTAAAAAGAAAGCAAATAAAAAGTGGAAAGACCTTGGCATTAAATGGTATTTTTGGGCTACTAACACTTCGCATATGATCAATTTTATTTGTATGACTACCTATCTTTTGCTTACTTGCTCACTGGACCATCTTTACCACGAACCTTTCTCGTTGCTCGTCACAGAATTACCAACCTACTCTAACCAAGAACTCGCGAACAACACTTTTAATTGGTCGCGCAGCCTTGATTACTACTCAAAACATGTTTTATTTTTGTAAGCTTGTAATTAGCTTCTTTTAAACACCCTTGCGTAGTAATTATTACCTTTTAACCCATATTAACTGTTAGGGGACCCTTGCATCATGTCTAATAATTGTGTTAAGTTTTTGGTGCTTTTTTTTTTGATAGCTTGTATGCTCACCAAAGCATTTAAGATGAGGGAGAGCCTATTTTATAGTTCATGGCAAAAGCTTTTGAAAGCTTAAATTTATGAAGAAATAAGCTATGGAGCCTCCATAATCCTTTGCCTTAGTCGTTCAATAGTATACATAGAAGAAACAATGGAGAAGAGGGAAACAGGGGATGAAAATAGGGGAACACACACAGCTGCAGTCTTTCATTTGCACTTATTGGAGTATCGCCGAAGTCATTTTTTATACATTTATATACAATTTCAAAGCTCAGAAAGTCAAGAATCCAACGGTTCAAGGACCAATGTAGTAATTTGGAGCTGGGAAATGAAAATATATGGCCTTCTGAAGTTACAACTGCATCAAAGCTGTATGGACAATTTCGCAAGATTGGAAATCAAGGTGGAATTTCCTCAGTCCGACTGGCGAAAATTTCGGGCACACATGATTAGATCTATCGTTTCCTATTACCTCAAATCAAAGTGGAAAATTTCGGCACAGGCCTTAAATCTAAAGTGGCGTATAATTGGAACTCCAGCGTGGTTCAAAAATTGGATGATTTTTGCACCCGACTTCTTTTCTTCCTGATATTTTTGTGTCTAAATTTCCATTTTCTCCTTGTATCCCACACCACTCATCGTCAATTCCTTAGCAGGGAGTATGCCAAGGAAATGGGCTAATAATTACCTTCCTATATATATCTTCCTCTTGTAATCGACTGAAAAATGGATTATCTTTTCGGGGAGCTTTGCTCCGGCAGACCAACTTATGTTAATTGGTTACTTAGTGAAAATACAGAGATCTCTTCTGCTTTCCTTTTTTTTTCTCTTCTATTTTCTATTTTCTTGTTCAAGCCAAACACCCTGACTGAGGATGCTTTCCCAGGTAGGATGAGAGGCTACACCAATAGTGGTTTTGGAGTGAAGGGAAGCTAGGTGAAAAGTCAGATTAAAGAAGGTGAAAGTTTTCCGCCTGAATTAGAAGTTCGTTGGTGTTCGGAAGGGTCCATAAAATGGCTGTTTTAAAGCCAAAGGTTTTTGCCTTCTAATCCGTTAGGATCACTTTGACTGGCTATACATGGTAAGCTAAGGTTCTGTGGATGGCTTATTGCTAGAGGTCATATCAGTTCCCAGTTAGTTTATCGATAGTACGGACTGGGGCCAGTGGATGAAGTGAGTCATAGGTGATAGGTCCGCATAGTAGGTCCTAAGTCAATTATGGACCTTGATACCATCTCTTATGTGTACTTTTTATGGATTGTAAATCTTCATGGTCAAACTTGTTCGTGGGTACGCTCATACCGGTTCGGTGAAATTAACTATAAGGTTAAATTCCCGATGCGAGTCATGAGAAAATCCAGGAATTTTCCACTTTGCATCTGGGGAACTTGAAACTAGCAACCTTTAGCTCCGGGAGACTTTCTTTGCTCCACTTTTTTACTTAGTTCTATGTGAGTTTAGTTTCAATCACCATTGTTCAAAAACAATTTTTATTTTCTTTTAAATTTCAAGTTTGGTGCTAAAGGAAGTCATCAGCTTTAATCAATTCCTAAATTAGAGTCTATCACTGGATAAAAGAGTGAAACCCAATCCCTCGGAGTTCGACCCTAGAACTGCTATACCTATAGTAGCTTTGCTACGCCAAGTATAAGGTCATAATGGATTTATAAATGTTTTATTAAAAGACCCCGCTGGAGCAAATCGAATGCAAATCGGCGCCGTTTGCCTTGGGGATGTGCCACAATAGTGGAGGTACAATCTTTTAGAGGCTACTGTGATTTTCATACAAGTATAGGTGAATTTCCCTTTTTTCAACTAATTTCATTTTCTTCTCGTTTTTGCTTTTTGTTAAATTTTTATTTTCAATTTTCACTTCCTAACTTTGAACGCTTTTTTTCATAGTTTCCTTTGGTTTTTATTATTATTTTACAGGAATTGTAATTCTTGTGCACTTGCCTATTGGATTACGGATCCAATGAGGGAGAGATTACAGTGAAGGAATTTGAGAATTGCCTCAAGACACAGAGTTTGGATATCTGTGTAATATCAGTGGATTCTCCCACCAGAGGATTCAGAATTCTACACAAGGGTCAGGGGGTAAATCCCAATGCATACCTATCCATGAGGGATAGGAATGCATCCCCCCAAGATGAGTGCACCCTCATGAGCATCACGCCCACTCTTTTGAGCATTGGTTGGTTGTATGGCCCCAATATTGTGCCCCTCCTACTCAAGCTTTCGCATGGCACTGGAGAGTGAGCAATCCATATATCTCACATCAAGTTGAGTTTGAGGAGGTGGTGGTAATACCTTATTAGAGAGGGAGGACTTCACATAGACTTGATGAGACTCAAGCTATTCCCGCTGTACACTTCTGAAGGACAAGGAAAAATAATATGGCTTAATTCGTTGGCAAAGGAAGCATTAAGTGAATTTGGTTGATGGTAGGCTGAGTTTTTGAAAAAAAATTTCCCCACCCGATTGACCAATGGGTTTGAAGAGACCAAACTTCATTTTTCCTGCAAAGAAATGAGAAAGTTGCCATGAATGTTTGGGAAAATGTATAAGGAGGCCCATCAATGCTTGTCCTCGATCATAGGTTTCGACAACATATAGGCGTCTTAGGGCTATTTTTGTATAGTTGATTATGTCTTTCATTCCAATGCAAGGCAGAATTCTGTGCAACCATGGTGTGGGGAGATCTTTATGGAGTAAATTTATCCCTGAAGGAAGCCAGACGATCTTTGTGTAAGTTACTGTGCTGACGGTGTCAGGGGGCTGGAATGAACCTTAACGCTAAGAGAGAAAGGAAAAATTTCCCTCTTCAAAAAAATCTCACTTAATCCAATAGGCTGGAATGTATACATTGTGTTGAAGTGGAAGACATGGACATGAAAGCTAAAGTGGCAACATGGCTAGGTAGGTTGGAAGAACTTTGAGTTGAAAAGATGCATCGAAGTCCGACACCATTTCGCGATTACCCGTTTTCTTATCCATGTCTATGCCATTTGGCCACCATTTGCCATACATTGCGGTGGATCGATGTGGTAGAAGTTGATGGTAGTCCACCATCCAGCCGTGAGAGGAGGATGGGTTAGTGATTAAGTAATATGTTTGGTGGGCATATCTACCAGCGGCACCAAAACAGTGCATCTTATGTGTGAAACACCTTATGGATTCAAGCTGGAAGAAACAACAGGGCCCAACCTTTTTCTTGGAATAACCAAGTGAAGCCACCTCTTCAGTACACCACAAAAGGTCAAACCCAAGCAGCCTCTACACACCCTCTTCTATGTGGAGCACCATTCCGTAACCTGGCTGTAGGTACAATTGGGTGATCTTGTGGGTGACAAAGTATGGATTTCGACTCGGAATCATAGCATCAAAAGATTGAAAAGCCCAGTGTATGATGCAGTTCCTCAGAATTAAAAGAATGGATTGGGGATCGCACAGGGATGACTCTATCTCAGCAAGATGAATATCTTTCAGTACTCCCATCTCTAGGCTACCAACCTAAACACAGTGATGATAGAAGTCGGGAAAGTATCTCATCGCTTAAGCCAAAATCCAGGGTGTTCATGGAGTGGAACCTCTAAGATGGTGAGTCTTCCAAAATTGAGGGAGGATCTACACCTGTCCAGTATCTTACTTGGTAGAGGAGTGAAGGGAGGTCTGATCACCCTGTGACGTTACGACTGCGGCGCCGGTGATGAATGAAACTTTAAATCAAAGCGGGAGCCCTCCTTGATTAATAGAGGGCAAGTAACCAAGAGCACCAGCGAGTGGGAAAGAAAAGTACGATTCAATCGAAGCAGGTTGAAGAAGAACCGAGGATAGGTGATTGTTAAGGAGGACTATGATGAAAGAAACATGATGCCTCCCCTTTTCTCAAGCTTGTGGCATGGACAGATTAATGAATCACTCCAAGGCCGACATATCATAACCAAGAACACTCATCTTGATGGTGGGCTCAGAGACCAGAGGGAGTCGATATGACCTCTTTACTTGATAATAGAAAAGCAAGTCCCAGCAGGCCATATGCAAAGGTTTCTCAAAGGACTTAGTGGACAGTCACAGAGAGGTTTACAGCTGACAAAGAATCCTGCAATTAAGCTGGCACTTGGTGACGCAGTGTTGAGCATAATACACATTATTTTGGCCCAGAGTGAGTCCAGTTAAGTAATTATAAGTAGTACAGGGATGTCCCTACCATATCGAGTCATACACTCGGGAGGGACACAATGCTGGAAAAAGCTTTAACGTAGACTGGGAGAGCAAGTGTAGAATTTGCTCCAATACTCTGTGTATAAACAATTTGGGACTAAGGAGGGTGTTATAAACCCACCAAGACAAGAGCATGACCCTCTCTTTAGCTGATAGGTCTATCAATAATCCGAAGGGGAGTGATAAAGGAATGTTTCTAGTTTCAAGTGGACGACAAATTTCTACTATCCTGTGGATTTTGTGGGTGCTTGATACGCTGATTCCGGTTGCTGTCAATGTGGAAGAAAATTCTATGTGAAATCCATCCTACGGGAGGATTATTCTGAGCTACCTCAAATGCATCGTTAATGATAGAAATGAAGGGCGATAGCAGCTCACATTATGGAAACATGCACATTCGGAATATAATATCATTATTCCACTTATTGTAAGAGGCATCTGTTACGAGCTGAAGTAGGAAGGAAGGATGTTCAGGAGGTGGTGCGAATCAACAGCTTTTGGTTGAAGAGGCAACTGGTGACAGAGTTTAAGAGGAGAGCTTGAATGAACCTAGAAAAGTCCTTAGAAGAAGGGTTCCTGAAACCCTCTGATCGTGCTAGCCATTATGTGCTCCTTGGAGGAGACGGGAAGGATCTTACCACTGGTTCAACCAGGAAGACTCACAAGGAGTTCTTGGAGGACGCCTCCAAAGCTTATTCTTAAAGCCACTTCCTGTGGAGTTGAAGTATGTCATAACTTGAGAAGAGGAAATGTGAGGAAATGTCCAGTGGTGTAGTTTCCTCAACCCTTCACTATGATCAAGAGGATATGTGCTTTTAGGAGTCCGTCAGAAAATGTAAGAAAGCTCATTGGATGGCAATTTTCTGATCTGAAAGCGGGATTGCCTTTGTGTGCCACTCCCGTATATTTTATACCGATATCGGAGGATTATGCAAAACCAGATGAGGACCCACAAAGGAGACTTGAATGCCACATGCAGAAGTGGGAGGGAATGAGTGTTTGAAGCTACTGTCAAGCTAACTGATTCATATATCCCATTTCAGTACATGCTTTGGTGAGTCCCACCCAAGTAGTCCAGAAAGTCTGGAATCACTGTGAATCAGAATGAGAAAGGGGGAGGAAGTCTCTAACACGTCCTACCATCAGGTGGAGGTTGTGTATCTAGACTTTATAGGCTAGCGTTGAATTCAGTGACTTAGGAAGGACCATTTTCAATTGCCTTCATGGGACCAAGGTCCTTTGAGAAGAGTCTCAGGAGCATCCTTTCTATTGTTTTCTAGGATGTGTTATTCGGGTACTGTCCAAATAGCAGAATTGATTTGGAAATCAAGAAAGAGACGACCTTTCACGTTGCTCCCTTTGGTGACTTTGCATATAGGAGAGATGCACCTTTGGTCTCATGTAATGCTTGCCTCGTTGCAACTTTCCAAAAGATGGCATGCTAAGCATCTCAGGTGACAGGGGTCGAAACGCATCATGGAGTTTTCATGGAATGACATCACTGTATGGAAGTTCTTAATAAGGGAGTGTTTGATGCATCGTTTAGGAGGCCTGTTACTCGTCCAAGATGTATATGGAGAAACGACTGAGTGCTAAATTGGGAGAAGTCGCCATTCTTATGGTACAAAGAAGGATTGTCTTGACATATGCATCTCGCAAAAAT
>JBAPGN010002375.1:28587-67505 GCA_037355405.1 Vitis amurensis
ATGTAATCAAATGCCATACCGTTGATGCCAAAGGTAAAGCAAGTTTTGAGTTCTTGTGTGAAAGCCACTGAATGCAGATGTAACCTTTCACGATGGAGCTTGGAGCTGAGCAAGAAAAATAAACATCCGTTGCACTCATGTTGTTTTGATAATTATCAAACATTCCCTCTGCGATGAAAATATTTTGGCACATCTTCCCTTGATCAAAATAGCCAAGCCTCTTTCTCTGCACTTACCTATGCTCAAGAGATTATTTCTCAAATTCTGGAAATACTAGTATACCTCAACAACATGATGTGACTACCATCCCCAGTAGCAACCTCCACACCTTCCTTTTCCCATCACATCCCATCTTATGTTATGTTTACCCAATTTACCTAAATGTCGAAATTTCATAGAGTTATTGAACATCAGTTCGATACCGCCAACATGTGATTAGGAAACACCTGAATCAAGGAACCATGCATCTTCTCTTTGGCCTTGTACACTCCACAGTAAGACATCAAAAGCATTTATTCTTTTCTATCAAAGCTACTGCATGATTTGCTTCTTTGGTTCTAGCAAGGATATTCATACCAGAAAATGTCCTAAGTTGATGGCATCCGGTAACACTCTCCACCAGTTGCCATTGTTTGAAGTCTGCTCGACCTCTCCCTCTTCCTCCTTCCTCTTCCTCTGTAGGTACACAGCCACGACCTCATATTCCTCTTCAAATGTCACTTTCAAAGCTTGTTCTCACCATGACATCCTCTGAAAACTTCTGTTCATGCAAGCTATAATTGAGCTTTGTAACTCTCAGCATTAAGAGAGCATCAATGGTCCTTTGACTCCTCAATAGAACATACAACATAGTTGGAACTTCTCAGTTAAAGAACGTAGAATTTTCTCCACCACACTTTAACATCTTAGCATATCTTCCTCCATAAATCTCGCAATCTTGTTCGGCCACTGTCATGACCCTAAGAAAGTCTCTGTCATTCCTTCACACAGATCTATCTCAAGAGTTCAAAATCCTGTGAAGCTTGAAGATGAGACCTCTGACCCTTGCATTTCCTTCGATTTGTTCCTTGCATGGCGTTCCATATGTCTTTGGCAGTATCCTTCTTGAGAAGTGTCAAGAAATCCGGCCGATTGGCTTCGGAAAAGATAGTTCTTCAACCTTTCAGGTCCTCACTTCATCTCGATCATTCTTCATTCCTGTGCACATCTGTTTGCGCCGATTCAAATTCGCTTGCTCATAAGCCAGGCCCACAGCCCCCCAATTCTTAGATCGTCAAAATTTTCCATCAACATGCTCCAATGGTCATAGTGACCTCAAACGAGGAATCGGTGGCTGTTAAAACTCGCCTCTGTAGTCATCTTTCTTAGTTGCCTGCAAGAACTTCAAAGACCTCGCTGCTTGATAATGTCAGCCCAATGGGGCTCTGAGTACAAATTGTTGGGAACTTTGATGAAACTAAGAACATAACACAACAGCTGATATTTGAATGACACATTATTATAAAACAATAACTTTGGCTTAATAGCCATTCAATATAGATTAAACAGAAAAACGAGAAAAACAGAGGAGATAAAGATAAATGCTAAGTACAGAAACTCTGGAACAATTCAAAATATCCCTCAAAGAGTAGACTTCCGTTGTAGACCCGAATATTATTATAACAACAACAACTATAGTAAAACACTCTTTCAGAGACAAGGGTTTCAAGCCACTTCTTTTCTTCACATTTTTAATAGGGACTTTTGATTTTGTGATTTCATGGAAGCAGAATTTTAATCGATACAATGCCTTTCATAATTGTCTTGATTCATGGAATTCGTATGCGATAATACATCGTTATTTCTTTCCCATATTTATCTGGTATTTGTTTCATATCTTTTGAATATACCAAAAATTTTGTTCGGTCTTAATCTATTAGATATAAATCCAAATTTTATTTATCTTTATGTTTGATGTAAATCAAAATTTTGTTTGTTTCTATTTCTTGATATGAATCAAAATTTTGTTGTCATTTATTGGATATGAATACAAATTATGTCTAGCTTTATTATTGGATATGAATCCAAAATTTATTCTTTTATTCTCCTTCTTCTCTAACTGGTTTTGTGTCTTAATTTTATCTTATTCTATTTTTTTATTTTTATGCGTCTTCCTCTCCTCTACAACTACTCTACGAAATTGTTCTTGATCCCTTTTTATGGTAAGCTATGAAGCCATTTTCACATTTTTAAAGTTGGCGCAAATCTCTGATTACTTTTACAGTCACATCATGTGTTCGTAGGAGGATATAGAGTTATTAATATATTAGTTTACTATTTTATAATTAGAATTTCTAGTTACTATATTAAAATTATTTTCTTCGCTTTTAGACAGTAAGGGTAAATTAATCTTTATTTTTCTTGAATTAAGCCTATTTCAAATCTAATGGGTGGTTGTATACCACTTTTCAAGAGAAATTCAAATGAAAAATCCCTACATTTTTCTTTCATTTTCTCTCTTTTGTACGATTTCATGACAAACTTTCACCCATTATTTTTTTTTTAAGAAAAAACACAATATGATGCAAACATAACACACAAATACCACAGTTGACTATTATTTTTCATAATATTAATTTTTATTTTTACTTGTCATTTTAAAATCATAGCCCAATTGTCTCAACATTTAATCACAAATATTTTTCTTCTTAACAGATAAACATTTTCATTATCTTCATCCACGTTTGTTCACAACCAATTAAGTAGTTCAAATTTATAATTTAGTTCCCGACTCGTCCGAGGACATTGTAAAATCCTTCCTATCCCTCATTCACGAATTCATAAGGACATGATATTTGCATCCAAAAGTTTTAAAAGGAAGGGATAGTATTTCCACATTACTGAATAGTGTTTTACACACCACAACGGTTTATTGAAAAATCAATTAAATAGCATAGTTGGAAATAAACATCAATATTAATTAATCAACAACATTTGATATTTAATGCAGAATACACAACATGAGTACACTCTTGTAATTAATAAAAACGTAAAATGGGACCATACCCAACATCACACACTGTATCATTGTTCTTTAAGGCTTTTTGTGATACTCCCTATTTAATATATAAATATCCCAAAATTTCTATGAATAAGCAACGTTGGTTTGGTGAAAACGGCTTCCCAAAACCCACAATATAAAGGTGTCATCTTCACTATTCTTTTTTTCTTTCATTTTTCCATTTGGATACCATAGTAAACCCTCCCCTCTCTTTTCCAATACCTCCTCCTTTTTCTTTATTTCATTTTTTTAAGAACTTCTAATTTCCTAAAAAAACTACAATGAATAATTCATTCTTTACATGACACTAAATTCTCGAATTTGAAATCCAACTTGGATCATATTTTATTGTTTTGATTTTTTTTTTTAAATTTTCCCACCCACATGTACTAAAGAAAGTTTCCAATTCATAATTCCTCTGTACTAAAGGCGAATATTACATTGGTCAGGCTGCCACAAATCAGAGCAAAGAGATACCTAGCGATGCCATCTACCAAGCTCTCATTATTGGCTTGGAAAATAAGATAGGTGGAGATATGTTGATGATGGTTTGTGTTGTATTCAGGATTGTAAGCGTGATTAAAACTCAAACTGCAGTACATCTATTTATTCCAACCCTTTTATAAAATACTTTAGTTCTGACCCAGGAATCAGACAAACACACTACCTCACACAAAATACACACTATGATGCAATAACCTCTAGGAACTCCATACTTTCTCAACACTCCAAAAATGCAGAAGACAAAGAGTTTCATTATAGTGCTGCAAGGATCATGTTCTTTCAAGCCTTCCAGGAAGCAAGGGTAGAGTGTCAGAGTCTTCCAGGTCAATGTGGTGCTCTGGTATCGTCACCTTAACCGCATCTGCTGAAGCAATGGATCTAGTTCAGCCATTTCCTTATGAGTTTAGTTTTTTCCAACAAAAGCCCCAATGTTTTGGTTGAGGTTTTTATCTTGGTATTCCCGGAATGGGACACCATCATCCCCCTGGTGATGGACCCAGGCCAGTGCTAGTTGTGATGGAGTGCACCCCTTCCTTGTCGTAATTTCACTAACCCGCTCATCAAGGATTTTATTATGCTCAAGATTCTCCGGCTGGAACCTTGGTAGGTTCTGCAATATGAAACACGCATTTCAGTAACAAAATTGAAAACCCCGACATCAAAAGAGGACATAATTGCATAACATCATTATCAGTGATAATGAATCATACATGTGCTTTCTAATATAGTTGATAACACTATAAAACAGGTTCTTAGTCATAATATAGAGTTAAGCCCTCTTGTTTAAACAGATTATAAGATCTTGGACAACGTCGACGTCAACTGAATCAAGTGCCATTGTGAACACCATGGCACTAGGTTATGGCATTGAGGCATTTTCATAACCTGAATGATCCGAATGAACCACCCTCTTTCTCAAGAAACAGCCTCCCAAAAATTTAAAATACATAAACAAATAAGCTAGTGTTGAGTAAGTTGCAGTATCAGAGGTCAAAAACCATTTCCTCAATTGAGCTTTCCGGCCCTAATACAAAGAGCCTCAGAGGACATATTATATAGTGATTTGAAAGAAAATATTGAATTAAAATAAGCAGAAAAATAAGGGCTAAATGAGAAATAAGGACATGGTATTCTGGTAGATACAAATGTTCGTCTATCTTTTATAATCTTTCTGCACATTTTAGGTGAACTAAATACTATACCACCTCTGGGTCACAAAGTTCATAAAGAAAACAATTTGTTCTGTGAATTGTTTCTCCCCAAAACTTAGGTCCTGTCGGTTTGGGTTTGGGCATGGTTAATTTGCTGATACGTTCCCAATTGGTGTCTCAGCTGATTCATGTCCTCTCAATGGTCCCTGATAGTGGTACCATTTGATTCGTGTCCAGCTGGTGTCCCTTGATTGTGGTCCTCAGAAGGGAGTAATCAACAAAATTTATAACCTATTACACCATGTACTAGGATAGCCTTAGCTAGCATAGCATAGTGGCTCTAGGGTCGTTCACTAGGATGGGTTTTCACTTCACAATTGATATTAATTCAAAGATGAATTGGTGCTTTTTCATTTCAAGGTTAGCTCTAAAAGAAAACATAAAGATGTTTGAGTGAAAAAGGTTTGGTTTTAAACTAACCAATAATAAAATAACTGAAATTACTTACAAAGAAAAGTATTTCTTAGAGTTTAGATCACTAGGATCAGGTTCCTTGAACAAAAAGGGAGTTCCGGTCACTTGTTTCTTTTCCTCGCATTAGAGAATTAACATATAGTTAATTCTCTAACCGGTGCAGTACAGATGCTTCCCCTTAATGGGTTCAAACACTAAATCCCTCTCACTGATGCATCTTTCAATGACTCATACCTCTCACCTAGCACTTGCCATTCAAGGTGATCTTTAACCTTGGATTACCCGTCAAAAGCTCGCAAGAGATAACTAATGGATGTCTCCTTGGAGTCCAAAAGCTTACCAAGTGTTGGCTATTCTAGAAAATCCTACCTTCAAACCACCTCCCAAAAAGCTCACAAGAGATAAACTAGTGCATCTCCATGGACGGAGATCACTTGCCTTACCAAGTGTTGGCTCAGGTGAATTGAAGGCGTTTTAAGTTAACTAAAAAGATAAAAACCATTAACGGGTCACACTTTCTCTTCATTAAAAACTAAAACAACAAAACTTCCAATTTTGCATTCGGAAACTTACCCGGATTTCTTCACTCCAAGAGACGAAGAGCCTAGCCTCTCATCCTCTGAGAAAACATCCTCACAGTTTGATTGGCTAGAAATAAAAATAACGAGAAAACAAAAATATAAGGGAAAAACAGAGCAAGTGCTCTGTAAAATATATTTCTTCCTTCCGCCGATTACATGATTCTTCGTCTCTGAGAACAAGCTCCCAAGATATCAATTATATATATCCCCCTATGTAAAGAAAATTACAAAACTATATATAAGAGGTTATTCACCCTTTGTTCTTACTTAAAGACTAAGGAATCCTATGATAGGTGGGTTACAAGGAGAGTTTGGGGATTTAGACATCAAATATCTAAAGCAAAAAATCTCAAAATGTCGGTCACAAATATCGGGAAGCTTCAGGAGAAATTCCACAGCAAGAGGGCTGTGAAATTTCGCAGCAAAAGGACAACATTTTCGCAGCCCAAGGCTGATTTCACAGCCGTGCAAAATCTTCCTTCAGTTTGGAGTGATATGCTTCGAATGGTTGTAACTCCTTCATTTCAACTCCGAATCGTATACCGTTTGAAGCATTGGATTGTTGACTTCCTGAGCTTCAAAACGACATATAGCATGGATAAATTGAACTCCAGAAAGTGCTCCAAAAGTGGCTTACATGACTGTCGTCTAGAATGCTTCATGTTAGATTTCTCTTTGCTTCCCCTCCTTGCATTCCGGATTTGCTTATAGCAAAGGACTTTAAAGCTTCAATACTGTGGTTCTTCATGTTTCTGAGTTCTTCATTGCTTTGCCATGGATTCCAAAGAACTCTCCTCAATCTTGGATTGCTTTGGTGATCAAATTACTAACAAAACCACCAAAACTTACACACTTTGATTAGAAATGATTGCAAAGGTCCTTAATATGTTAATTGGGTTAAAAGGCAATAACTACTACTCAAAAGTGTATAAAATAGTTAATTACAAGCTATAAAATAGCACTTTTTGAGTAGTAATCATTTGCTGGCAGTGTGTTCATCACAGCTCTAACAACAATTGTAGCTACTGAAGGTGTTTTATCGTGATGAACTTCAACCATCAAATCAGCACAAAGTTTGTCTATGCCAAATAAGATATAAAAGGGCTTTTTCAACCAACTGATAAGACTTTTGTGGCCTCAAAGTTAAAAATGGCACAAGGTCAGGAAAACACACTGTCAAAGAAATAGACTAGATACGCATTTACAGATAAACTTCATTTCCTTTCTCTTCTTGGCTCTACAAATTAAAGGAAGTAGCTCCTTTTTTAGTTTTTGCCAATATTACTCCATTTAAACTTCCTATTGAAACAATATTACATTGTTCAACATTCCTCTGTAACACCACAATTAAAAGAAGCAGGAATAAGAAATAGCAGTTCATGTATGAATTAAAGAAGGTTTGGGACCCAACACAATGTAATCTATATTATGAGAATTAGAAGGCATGTGGTATGTATACAAACCTTTCTCGAGTCATTGTATGATAAGTTGTCAACCATCTTGGCCCCTGAAGAAAGGAATCCACGTCCTAGAAGGCTATATGCAACGATCCCAATGCCAAGTTCTCTGAGCAAATAAGAAGGATTAGGTATAAATTAAACTTTTAAATGCTCCTCAAACAGAATTTTCGGTCTACCGCCTCACCTGCAAGTTGGAACTATGTCTTCTTCTACATCTCTTGACCACAAGGACCACTCCAACTGCACAGTTGTTATGGGATGAACTGCATGTGCTCTTCTGATTGTTGAAGCAGAGGCCTCAGACAGACCTATGTACTTTTTCTTACCCTCTTCAACTAGCTTCTTCAGTTCTCCCATCTTAATGACGAGCATATATAAAAATTAAAAAAAATTAAAAAAAAAATCAAGTTCGAATCATTAGGAATAAATCATCTATATTATAAGTTTACCCTAGATAAGGTAAAGAGGATTCTTACTAAGATACCAATGATTTTTAGAAAGGCCTCAATCTAGTTACTATAATTTAATCTTACTATTAACGAATCTAAAGGTCAAAATCTATAAGATGAATATAGGCTTTTGATGGAATAAAATTGGAAATAAAAAGCATATTTGATTGATTTAAGAAATCCATGCTTAAAAGAAATATCTAAGTTTTGGATGCAATATTAGGTGTAAGATTCAATTTGATCGTGATTGATTTTGATCTTAAACCCCAGATTTTATTTGCTCTCTCTATAAGGCTTTGATATTGGATGAAGAAACTCTTCATAACATTTTTCTTTGTTCCATTTATTTCATTAAATATGTTAAGAAATTTTTTTCCATATTTTATCCTTATTTATTTAAATTAAGGTTTCATTAATATTAGAAAATAATTAATCTTTCTACACATTAAGTTGATCCTAAAGGACAATGATCCAAAATACTATAAACTCATGGTAAATCTATCTTTGGTTTTTCTTGGCCAAAGTTATCAAATATTTAGAGTTTAGTATTTTAATTACAACAAAAGTTTATGATTATAGATCTCACAAACCCAAAATTCTTCTGCCCAATGGCTCCCTTTCTTCTTGAATGTAAACATTGGAGATGGTGAAAGTCTCACAGAGAGGTGGTGGCTAGGACTTTCCTCTCTTTAGAGTGCATAGGAAGACAAAATTGAAGTCCTAACCCCTAAGGGGAATTTATATAGACTTCTAGTGGACTTAAGTAACATGAGCCTGTATTGAGTTTAGGTCATTTAATAGAGTCCAAGTCACTTGTTCCATAAGCCATAACAATACTAGCATATACACTTGGAATAATGCCTTATTGATGGTACTATGATGGCATGCTAGATACAATAACAATAGCCTCTATCGTTAGTCTCCTAATTAGTATAATACTAGAACAAAACTATCAGCGCTATTGGCCTGATAGTGATGATGAAATAATTCTTTATTGATAATACACTATATGCTAGAACAACGCTTTTTCTATTAGTCTCCCACTTATAGTGAAATATTAGAGCAAAACTTACTATCTCCATTGATTAGGCCTTGATGGCACTATGAGGTTGACATAATATCTCATTGATAACACCTTATATGTTAGAAAAATGGTTTCAAATACCACTCTTCCATTTGTTTTTAGTGAAATGTAAACATAAAAATCACTAGCTTTATTGTCATATCATGACAATACAAAGACGTTGAAATAATGTCTCATTGATGACATATTAAGAGTGCATTTGGTAGTGATTTTAGAAAGTGTTTCTAATCTTTCTAATACTTGAAAAATTTTATCTTTCATATATTAAAAATGTTATAAACACTTCCTACAATCACTACAAAACAAACTTTAGTTAAGAGCCCGTTTGGTAGTGATTTCGGGAAACTTTTTTAACACTTGAAAATAAATGTTAGAGTAGCAACCCATTCTATCGGTCGTTCTTCAATTAGAGACTTATACAATTGTCCTCCATTATTAATTGCAATGATGTTAAGGTTTTATACTAGTTAGGATGACCCATTTGTCTCTCCATTAATATTACAGTATACGAAAGGTCAAGTAGAACAAGGAATTAGTGTACAACTAGCGATACTAAAAGAATAACTCCTTGTGATCTATTTTTCAATGAAAATAAACTTAACCTTATTACATTAATCAAACTTCTCATACTAATCTGAAGTAGACAAAAAATTTAGGTGATAAAACTTACCCTAGAGTTTATTAAGAAGTAGATACTCTAGGGAGGACAAACCACTTATTTGAAAGAAATAGATGGGAGGAGCACTCATTTATTTGAAGAAAATAGATGGGAACAATCTCAATGATGACCCATGACTAACCCACACTAGTCTTCCTCTTAAAAATGAATGAAGAAGGTTGTCTTGACCCGCAATGAAAAAAATTAAAAATGTAGTGTGGAGCACGTGAGGTTCATGTATTGTGCATGCTTTTCTTGGATTTCCTCTTTATCCATTTATAGCAGTGAATTTGTTCCAAAAATCCAGATTTTTCAATGGCAAAATCATCCTTTACATCAACAGCCAATGTGCTGCCTTTTCTTTGTGTTGCCACATGTCCTTTTTCCTTCTCAGTTTTCAATCATATAACCACATACCTAATTTTCCTAACTTCGTTAATTTCAAACATATTTCTCATTTTTTTTTCTTTTATATTATTTTATAGTGAATCTAAATATAAGGAAATAATTTTATTCAACACTTTGTATTAAGAAAGGGATATGAAGTTCTTGATGGGAGCCACTTGCAAAGATCGAATTGGATTAGATCCAAGATTCGAGGCCAAAATTCAATTTGTAAAGATAGCTATTATTGTGGGACATGTCTCTCAATAAAAATAAAAAAAAATAAAAAAAAAATCTCTCTTCATGTTAGGCACTTGGATTGTAGAGAAAAAAATACAAAAAAAATTACTAAAGTTTCATTAGCAATGAGGGAAAAACGTGTTTCCATACACTCATACGAAGAAAAAAAAACCGTAAAATGCAAATACATAGAGTTTCCGAGGCAACAAGGAGTTACTTTAATTGTACTGCAAGTCTGCAAGGATCATGCCTCTTTCAAGCTTTCCAGGAATCAAGGGGTGGAGTGTCTGCTGTCTTCCAGGTAAATGCAGTGCTCACATATCTATCACCCTTAACACCATCTGCAATGGATTCTAGTTCAGCCCTTTCTTCAGGAGTTAGTTTCACTGACAAAGCCCCAATGTTTTGTTTGAGGTTTTCAATCTTGGTAGTTCCTGGTATGGGACACACATCATTGCCCTGGTGATGGACCCAGGCCAGTGCTAGCTGTGAAGGAGTGCATCCCTTCCTTGTCGCAATTTCACTAACCTTCTCATAAAGGATTTTATTATGCCCAAGATTCTCTGGCTGGAACCTTGGTAGGGTCTGCAATATGAAACACACATTTCAGTAACAAAATTGAAAACCCAAAATAAAAGAGGACATAATTGCATAACATCATTATTCAGAGTTAAAGATGGCACATGCACTTTTAACATTAGTTGATAATACAATTAAACAGGTTCCTAGCCATAATATAGAATCAAGCCCTGTTGTTTGAAGTTTGAACAGACTATAAGATCTTGGACAATGTTGATGTTAACTAAATCAAGTGCCATTGTGAATATCGTGACACTATGTTACTGTATTGAGGTATTTTCATAATGTGAATTATCCAAATAAACCAGCTTCTTTCTCAAGAAATGACCTCCCAACTTAAAAATAAATAACCAAATCAGCAATTGTTCTGAATACATTGCATTATCAGTGGTCAAAAATCATCTCCTGAATTGGGCTTTCCCTGATACAATGAGCCTCAGAGAAAAGATATCCAGTCATTTGAACTAAAATAATCAATTAAAATAAAGAAACAAATAGAGTAGAAATATAGGGGCTGCATAAGAAAAAGAGATATGGTATTCTGGTAGATAGTGATGCTCACTAATATTCTTTCATTTATAATCTTTCTGTACATTTTAGGTGAACTATAAACTATACCACCTCTGGGTCACAGAGTTTATAAAGAAAACAATATGTTCTGGGACTTGTTTCTCCAGAAAACATAGGTCATATAGGCCAGCATGGTTTGTCGGGCCAGCTCTAACAAAAGTGGAAACAAACAAGAAATGCAGCCGCAGCTGAAGGTGCTTTGTCTTGTGGAACTTCAAACATCAAATCACCACAAAGTTTGTCATGGCCAAATAAGAAATAAAAGGACCTTTTTTAACCAACTGGTTGTATCTATTTCTGGCCTCAAAGTTAAAAATGGCACGAGGCCAGGAAAACACACTATCAAAGAGATAGACTAGATACGCATTTACAGATAAAACCTAATCAACAATCAGATTTTAAATTAAAGGGCAAAGTTGCTGGCTTCCGAATGCCCTATAAGCTTATTCTCCATTCACAGTAAGGCAATGAATGAAGAGTTAAAATAAGGGGAAATGAAATTCATTTCCTTTCTCTTGTTGGCTCTACAATTAAAGGAAAAAACTCCTTTTTTTAATTTTTAACAATATGACTCCATTTAAACTTTAGACACTCCTATTGAAACAATATTACCTTGTTCAACAGTCCTCCATAACACCATAACGAAAAGAAGCAAGAAATAAGAAATAGCAGTTTATGAATGAATTATGGAAGGTTTGGGACCAACCACAAGTGACAGTACTATTTAGTGCAACTGTCTCAAGGGCATTGGTGGAAAACATAATAAATCAACGGTAGAAATAATTTGATTCCTAAACCACACTTTACACCTGATAAGGCTTATCTAGTCCAAACTTGTAGTTGGACTTGTGAGGCAATCAAATTCACAATACTTATCAATGATGCTCAAAAATACACACGGTGTAATGTAATGTAATCTATATTATGAAAATTAAAATGCATGTGGTATGTATACAAACCTTTCTGGAGTCATTGTTTGACAAGTTCTCAACCAACTTGGGCCCTGAAGAAAAGAATCCACCTCCTAGAGGGCTATATGCAACGATCCCAATGCCAAGTTCTCTGAGCAAAAAGGAAGGATTAGTTAGAAATTAAACTTTCAAATGCTCCTCAAACAGCGTTTTAGTCTCAGAGATGCCTCACCTGCAAGTAGGGACTATCTCTTCCTCTACATCTCTTGTCCACAAGGACCACTCCAACTGCACAGCTGTTATGGGATGAACTGCATGTGCTCTTCTGATTGTTGAAGCAGAGGCCTCAGACAGACCTATGTACTTTATTTTACCCTCTTCAACTAGTTTCTTGAGTTCTCCTATCTTAAGAACATGTGAATGACAGGATTAAGACAATCATATATATATATATATATATAAATTTTAAAAAAATAAAAAGCATGTTGTAAAAACAGAGAAATTCATATAAAAATAAATAGAAAAATGTGCAAGATAATAATCATACACTACTATAGCCTTTTGTTAGAGCAATCAAACCAAGTTGCAGACACAAGTATCCAAACACAAAAATTTTGGCTGTTTATGGTCTAACAAGAGGATGATGATGGGATTAAGGAACAGAACCAAATAGGGGTCAAATAATTTAGCATTTCAAAGGGGAAATTTGATTCACATTTGTACACAAAGTGGATAAATGTAACAATCTTGAGAAGAAATTCTGGCTGGATGATTTACAGAAGGCCAGGGTTCTCTGAATGGTTAATGAGTAACACTGATAATATACAATACATTTAAAATGACTGATGCCTGTTCCAATGGAAATGCCTAACCCTCTAAATTAATGGCATAGTCCTATCTAACACGATTTTTTGTAAGTAGTCAATGATAGCACCTATCTCATGTAGGTTTTCCCAATACAAGATGAATCCTAGGTCTAATGACTTCATGACTACCTCTAACATCTTAAATGAACAAAAAGACAAGGTAAGTGATGAAGATCTTGTTAACAGCGGTTCCTTCATCCAAAAGAAAATAGAAAAATGGAAGAGATGAAGGAGTTCCTATTGGAGCAACCCAATTTGCAGTACCAGGGCTTTGCCTTCAAGCATAGAGCTACAGAAACAAAGTACTAGTTGGAAGCATAAGGGATAGCGATTTATTAGCCACCATGCTTGTTCCAAACACATTTTTAAGAGGTTCACAGACCAAATCTTGCATCTAATAGTTAGAAATTAGAAGATCCATGAAATAATGAAAGAAATCTTTGATGTTCTATGACATGACTGAAATGACTAGTAAAACAATACCCAGTTTGCAGATTAATCAAAATTTTCAAGGGGAGTGGAAAATTTTTCCACAAGGCAGACATCAAAGAATTGGAAGGGAAAGGTCTCAGAATTTGAAAGACACAGAAACAGTAGTCATAAACAGAATCAAACTGTACAGTGAACCAATAATTTTAACAAGATAAAGCATTTCCCTCAAATTATACAAAAATTCACCAATCAACTCCTAAATTTGGGAAAGTAACAGGAATCCCCAAATACAGGACTGAATCAACCAGGCAAGATCAATCTAAGGAATACTCAAAAAATGGCTGAAGAATAGGGCGAAAAGGGGGCACAAACCGTGACTTCAATGGGCACGCGAGTGTCGATGCGATGCTGGTAATAGAGATCAATACAATCAACCTCCAGCCTCTTCAAGCTCGCCTCGCACGCCGCCCTCACGTGCGCCGGGTCGCCGCGCACATCCCGCTTTCCATCCGCAAGTATAATCCCGAATTTGGAAGCCAATTCAACTTTCTCCCTCACTCCTCCTTTCAGAGCCTGTCCGACACCCAACCCACTCGAAAACCGAAAACCTTAAAGCAATCAAATGGGTAACAGTGGATGAAAATAAGTATTGAAATGCAGGGAGAGAATTGAAGGACCTTGCCGAGAAGGATTTCATTAGTGAAGGGGCCGTAGATGTCGGAGGTGTCGAGCAAGGTGATGCCGCTGTTGACGGCCTGATGAATGAGAGCGATCATGTCTTCTTCCGGCTTGGGAGGGTCATAGAAGGGGGACATGCCCATGCACCCAAGTCCCTGAGCTGAAACCTCGAGGCCCTGTGAGCCCAGCTTCATCCTCCTTACACTACCCATCTTCCCTTAACACTCTCCTACTCTCTGCCAAAAGTGGTTGCTACTCCCTAGTATTTATAAGCAGGGAGGGAAACTGTGTCCCAACAAATACGGAAGAATAATCGACCTACATAATATCCAATCTATCTTTAAGGATTTTCATCCACCATGTCATTAATTGATTAATTAATTGGCATTGCCTTAGATTTCACTTTTAGCTTATTCTTTTTGGAAATCTATGATTAAAATTAAATGATGGTTTCATATGCCATAAATTTAGTTCTGAATTTTATAATTTTTTTTTTTTTTTTGCAATTGATTGAAATTATTTTTTTGACATGTGTACATGTATATGAATAACGTTATCAAGTGGTCTATTTTTAGCCTTTTTGACTCAAATAATATAGCGCCAAGCGCTTTATAAGTAAGCACCTTACACCCAGGAGGGCCTTAGGATAGAGGATAGAAACTGAGACTTACAAATGGGTCATGAGTGAGTTTAGTGGTGAATGATGGTGCAACACATAACTTAGCATGTTATAGCATATCACACAACATGTCACAATATGTGACTCAATACTGTGTAGCACACCATCTAGCAAGAGACACAACACAATACCACTCAAGACACAGCATGATGTTGCTCGCAACTCATCATGTGGCCCGGTTTAACTAGGCCAAAATTCATGTGTTGAATTTTGGGATGCTAATACTTTTCCCTTGAAAAGGAAGCTTTAAAAGGAAATTTGATTATTTTTTTCTTTTGGATCTTTCGTATTTAATGAATAATCATTATACCTCCTCAAGCACCCCTATGTCCCCTTTGTACACTTTGGAAATGTCCTAAAATGCTCTTTAAGGGAGGAGAGATGGGTGACATAACTCAAGGAAGCCAACATGGCTTGAGCTTGGCCACACCAAGGGCACACAATGCAAGGCCTCATACATGGGCAAAACACACAAATGAGCCTTACTAGTATCTACACATGAGCACAATGACATGTGATGGTATGCAACCCATGGTCACAATGGCATAGGGCACAAGGCTAGAATCCCTTCAAACAATCGCATAAGGGTCCAATGCCTTATGCATGGAGATGACTTGCTATGGGCACAATGGCTTGTTAGTGCACCAAGTCCAGTGATTTAGACATGGCATGGTGTTGTGGTAACAAAGGTCAACTTAGCCATGGTGGTGCATGGATGACACGAGACAAGAATGTGGGGCATGGATGATACGAAGAACTTTAATTCGAAGAAGAGTTGGAAAGAATAATGTAAAGAGAGAATTGAAGAACTTGTAGATAATTTAAAATTAGAGGATTGTAGAAAGAGAGATTAGAGAGAATTATAAAAAAAAATGTGAAAAGCGAAAATAGATAACTATGTGAGAAAGAATTAAAATGAATCGGTGTTTCTAGAAAATCATTGGTGAGTTATTTACTTTTTTATTATTAAAACTAGTTATATAGTTGTTGAGATGTGTATTATAAACATTTGACATGAAAAATAGTAATAGTGAGTTATTTATTTATTTATTCTTTAAACTAGTCGTTACATAGTTGTTCAAAAATGTAATATAGACATTTGACACAAAAATAAAGAATAACTATTGACTTATTTTTTGCTCTTTAAAGTTATCATTATATAATTGTTAAGAGATGTATTATAGACATTTGACATGTAAAAAGGGAAAAGGCAAAAAGTAATATTTGAACGGGCCAAGTGGGTTGACACATTGGCACGATGGGTCATCTCTTAAGGCCCAGCATGGCCCAAAGGACCGAGTAGTACTGACACAACCCACTATAGTAATTGGGTCATGCCAACCCAATCCAGCCTTTCATCATGTCAAGCCACATGCCAAACTAGGCAACTTGGCTCATTTGACACCTCTAAGTATAATTGTTTTATACATGTAGCATACAATAAATAAACAATGAGATAGATTGGCGGTGTGGTACCTCGAACGTAAAGGTTAGGAGCGTCACTATCATTTCACATGTGGAACCCTAAAGCCCAACGTGTAAATGATGTTGAAATAGAATAAATTGTAGTTAGTCATCTAATTGACTACTTTGAACATATTTAAATAATAGTCAAATCATACTAAAAGCAACTTTTGAATAAAGAATAAGTCTCCAAATGTAACTCCATTAAACATTTTGTAAACATCTCAAATCCATCTTAACCAAAGTGAATTGAATATTTAAAAAAAACTTATGATAGATTGCTCAACCTAGCCAAGACACTCCTCACTAACATCAAAATACTTAAATAATAATAATAATAATAACCAACAACAAAGGATGAGCTTGAAAGCCCAATAAGGAGATATATTGCATTCATAGATCAAATATATATTTTTATGCAAAAACTAAAATAAGAATGTATGGTATTTATTGTGATTACAAATTTAATTAAACTAATAAAATGTTCATGTGCATATTCAAAGTTTGTAAGAAAAGTTAACTTTCACATATTACATCATATAATAATATTGAAAAACATATCATAAACACTTTTAAATAAATAGTTCAAGTTCATAACTATTTTATATACAAATAAAAAATCTCAAACTTTTACACAAGGCATCCAACATAATGGAATTTACAAAAAGTGGTTGATCTTAGGTTTTCCTCCAACTGATGGATGGAATCAAATCTAATCTAATGGTATATTATAGGTTAGTAATTACAATATTGGCTAGGTAATTATGTACAAAGAGATCACCACTCACGCAATAAGGTTATCAAAGGTCAGTAGCTTAACCCTTATTGTTAGAGCTAGAACATTCAAAACAATGTCAAAAATGTTAATCCCAATTTTTTATAGTTTCCCATGCAAATAAATAAAACAATAAGGTTTTCAGAAAAAATCCCAAATTTTATAAAAATACAAGTAAACATTCCCAATCGGTTGAGAGCTTGGTAGAGGTTCCTTTGCTATTGATAGCTCCTTGTTATCTCCATTAAGTGGGCCTTTAGATACACCTTTCAGATATGTTAACCCACTTGTGCATCAGATTCCTTTTTGGTAGCTAGTTATGAGAGGTAAAGAGAAAGATGGTTCTCTTGGACATTGCTATGCAGCACTGAGTGAATACTGGGAAGAGGAGAGAGGCTGGTGGATGAGAGAGCCATAAAAGGAATTGGATTTATGGTTTCCATTACTAGAATAGGGCCTGCTCAGGTCTTTCCTAACCCTAGAAGAAAAAGTTTATAGTTTTAATTGGGACAAAATAATATTTTTATAAAAGAAGGTTAACCAAATTGGGACAAAAGTTCAGTTTTTTTTTCTTTCCCGAGTACTTTCAGGAACCTAACATAACTCTTCCATAAGGTATAGAACAACCACTTCTAGTATCAGCTTACAAAATTTCTGCAGTAATACAAGATTATGGCAATTCTTTTAAAGATTCAATTGGCTTTCAAACATCTCCTAAGCTTAAAACTTCGCCATTCTGGTCTTCTGGAAATCAGAAAAATACACTGCCTTTATCAGAAATACACTCTCTGATGCAGCAAGGTTTAGGAACTCGGCATAGCTTTTGAACACTCCAAACAAACACAAGCACAATCAACCACTCATTATATATTAATGTCCTTCAAGCTTTCCACGAAGCAAGGAGTGGAGTATCTGAGGCCTTCCAGGTAAGTGAGGTACCCTGGAATCTGTCACCCTTAATGGCAACTGCTGAAGCAATGGATTCTAGTTCAGCCATTTCCTTTGGTGTTAGCGTGAGTAACAAGGCCCCAATGTTCTGGTCCAGGTTCCCAATCTTGGTAGTTCCTGGTATGGGACACACGTCATCCCCCTGGTGATGGACCCAGGCCAGAGCTAGCTGTGATGTAGTGCATCCCTTCCTTGTTGCAATTTCCTTAACCCGCTCAAAAAGGATGTTGTTATGCTCAATATTCTCGGTTTGGAATCGTGGTAGAGTCTGCAATGCAAAACATTGAACTTCAGGAACAAAATTTGAAACCCAACATGAAAGAGGATGTAATCACACAACAACGTAATTCAGACTACAGTCCTGCTCATTAATGCCATGACAGAAAGTTATGCCATGAGGCAATTTCATACGTTCAAGGAAGGGTTGAAATGCAATGAAATTAAAGTGGACCTTCCTGTAGTCATCATTTGACAGGTTCTCGGCCACCTTGGCCCCTAAAGAAAGGAATCCACGCCCTAGAAGACTATATGCAACAATCCCAATGCCGAGTTCTCTGAGCAAATAAGAAGGATTAGCTAGAAACTTAGATTTTTTAAATGCACCACAAACAGAATTTTCAGTCTCATGGCTGCCTCACCTGCAAGTAGGAATTATGTCTTCCCCTGCATCTCGTGCCCACAAGGACCACTCCAACTGCACAGCTGTTATGGGATGAACAGCGTGAGCTCTTCTGATTGTTGAAGCAGAGGCCTCAGACAGACCTATGTACTTTATCTTACCCTCTTCAACTAGTTTCTTCAGTTCTCCCATCTTTCAAACCATGTAAATAATATAATTACGAACAGGCACCCAAAAAAAAAAAAGAAAAAGAAAAGAAAAGGAAGCTTGTCTGTGACTTCAATGGGCAGGCGAGTGTCGATGCGATGCTGGTAATAGAGATCAATACAGTCAACCTCCAGCCTCTTCAAGCTCCCCTCGCACGCCGCCCTCACATACGCCGGGTCCCCACGCACCTCAAACTTTCCGTCCTTGATTATGACCCCGAATTTCGTAGCCAGCTCAACTCTCTCCCGCATTCCTCCCTTCAGAGCCTGTCCAACACCCCCGCCCACCATGAAACCTTAAGCTACCAAACGGCTAACACTTAGCAGAACCAAAAAAATCATGGAGAGAATTGAGGGACGGGCCTTGCCAAGAAGGATTTCATTGATGGAGGGGCCGTACACGTCGGAGGTGTCGAGGAAGGTGATGCCGCGGTTGATGGCATCATCAATGGATTCCGGTTCATAGGTTGTGATTTTATGGATTTTTTGGTCTGATCTTTGCTTCAAAGCACGAAGCAATTGCAATTGTGACTGGGTTTGCCCTTGTTTTTGTTCTTGCAGATTCATTGAAACACAAGTTATTTGAGTGATATGCAGTCTCATCAGCTACATAACCCACTGGAGGTTGTGGATTCTCTGGACCAAGAAATAGGCCCCAGTGATAATGCCAGTGACCCAAATGTTAAGCCATTCTCTTTGAGGTGATAGATCCTTGCAAACATTTATTTTCAACCTTTTATGATCATAGACTCTGAAAATATCCTCTGAGCTTTATTTCATTATCACATTGTATTCAATATGTTGCTTCATCGCATGCACTATCCTTGGATGATACTGTATTGCATTTTGTTGCCTTTATTTACTTGAAAGTCCTTTTCGTTTTAGCTCATTTTGGTCCTTTCGTTCACGTAGTGGATATTGTTTCATCCTTAATCTTTAGCTGAGAGGAAATTTGGATTTTGGAATAATTTATGGTGGGTTAATATATAAGAGAAAGGCTTCTACATTCTGCTTCTGATGCATTGTATTATTTATGCGGATGTTTACTCATGGCATCCATATTGGATTGAGTATTAAAAACAATACTTTAGTCGATATTCGGTTATCATTTTATGCAATTATTGGATTGGTATCTCAATTAATTTCTTCAGTATGCAGGTTAATTCCTGAACTCTGTTTGTTGTACTTATTTATATCCCTTTCCTTTGTTCCCTTTCAATGTCAGATGCCCCTTCGTTAACAGCTTGCATTTGCAATGCTAGACGCCCCAATCTCATCTTAATTGTACTTCTTTTCAGTTTGGGTTTCTTTTTTGTCTCTTTTCACTAGCTGCTTGACCAGTTCTATCATGATTTTATGTGTGATATTGGGCTTTTTATAAATTATCTGGGTCAAAAATTCTGAAGAAGCAAAACCTAAGCTAGGATCTTTATCCAGAGAAGGAATTGTTTCTCAATTCTAAGTAACATGTTTCTATTGCAGGCAATATGTCCATGCCACTCGTGAAAGGGATATTTCTCTCAATTGGCCATTTCCAGAGAGATATCTAAAAACCTGTCTAAAGCATGGCATCATCAATGAAAGGGATATTTTTCTAATTTATTTTTAAACCTTTTTAAGGGAACATCATCCTTTTCCTGTTTAAACCTGCCAATCATCCATGTAATTTTCTTTGTCATTAAGGGCTGTAGTTTGTAACCCTCAGAGGGATAATTACTTTACGTTTCTGTTCCTATGTTATTGGTTTTGATTGTTTTCCATATTCACAAGCTCATGGGTATAGATGCACAAATTTTCACCAAAGATGGAGGCTAAAATCATGACATTCTTTCGTATCAACTTCAATATCTCATTATAGTGATTCTTTTCAGTAATGATTTTATGATTCTGTCTGTTGCTTTGTTATTGCTTTAATTGAGATATTAGTGATTCTTTTCAGTAATGATTTTAAGTTTCTGTTCCTTTGTTATTGCTTTGATTGTGTTGCATGTTCACAATTTAGTGAATATATGTGCACAAGTTTTTATAAGAATGAAGACTAAAAGCACAACAATATTCATCTGTATCTGCTTAATATCTCATTATTTCTTGTCCAAATTTTCCTTAAGTTCCAGTACAAAGTGCTGCAAAACCAGAAACTTTAATCTGATTATTGTTAGAGGCTTAATGGAACTGTTTGGAGTAGGGAACTTGCTTGTGCTTCACCATTCCTATTTGAAAGGCTACATAATACAGTACAAGTCACTTGTTATGTGGATCAAACTATAACAATACTAGCAGCATATACACCTGGAATAATGCCTTATTGATGGTATCTATGATGGCATGCTAGATACACTAACAATAGCCTCTATCGTTAGTCTCCTAATTATTATAATACTAGAACAAAACTATCAGCTCCATTGGGCATAATATCTCATTGACAGCACCTTGTATGTTAGAACAATGGTTTCAAATACCACTCTTCCATCTGTTTTTAGTGAAATGTCAACATAAAAATCACTAGCTTCATTGTCATATCATGACAATACAAAGACATTGGAAAATGCCTCATTGATGACATACTAAATGTTGGAGTAGTAACCCATTCGGTCAGTTCTTCAATTAGAGACTCATACAATTGGCCTCCATTATTAATTGCAATGATGTTAAAGGTTTTATACTAGTTAGGATAACACATTTGCCTCTCCATTAATACTACAATATACTAAAGGTCGAGTAGAACAAAGAAGTAGTGTACAACTAGCGATTCTAAAAGAATAACTCCTTATGATCTATTTTTCAATGAAACTAAGCTTAACCTTATTACATTAATCAAACTTCTCATACTAATCTGAAGTAGACAAAAAAAATTTAGGTGATAAAACTTACCCTAGAGTTTATTAAGAAGTAGATACTCTAGGGAGGACAACCCACTTATTTGAAGGAAATAGATGGGAGGACCACTCATTTATTTGAAGAAAATAGATGGGAACAATCTCAATGATGACCCATGACTAACCCACACTAGTCTTCCTCTTAAAAATGAATGCAGAAGGTTGTCTTGACCCGCAATGAAAAAAATTAAAAATGTAGTGTGGAGCACGTGAGGTTCATGTATTGTGCATGCTTTTCTTGGATTTCCTCTTTATCCATTTATAGCAGTGAATTTGTTCCAAAAATCCAGATTTTTCAATGGCAAAATCCTCCTTTACATCAACAGCCAATGTGCTGCCTTTTCTTTGTGTTGCCACATGTCCTTTTTCCTTCTCAGTTTTCAATCATATAACCACATACCTAACTTTCCTAACTTCGTTAATTTCAAACATATTTCTCTTTTTTTTTCTTTTATATTATTTTATAGTGAAGGAAATAATTTAATTCAACACTTTGTATTAAGAAAGGGATATGAAGTTCTTGATGGGAGCCATTTGCAAAGATCGAATTGGATTAGGTCCAAGATTCGAGGCCAAAATTCAATTTGTAATGATAGTTCTTATTGTGGGACATGTCTCTCAATAAAAAAATTAATTTCTCTTCATGTTAGGCACCTAGATTGTAGAGAAAAAATAAAATTCTAAGGGAAAATTGTGTTTCTATACACTCATAAAAAAAATGGTAAAATAAAACTCAAGTTTATAAAATACAAATTCTAAATAACTATCTAAAAATAATTAATATTTCATACATTTTTTTATCAAATATAGTACCTTCAACCATCTTAAGTACTATTTTCACTAATAAACAAATGAAACTTAAATTATTTTTAAAAGATTCTCATTTTATAATTATTTTTACATGAATATGTAAAAACTCACTTTTTTTTCTCGTAATTATGAAGAATTGGGTAATTGGTAACTTAGCACTCCAATGGACAGACTTTCTATTTTTATTTGTAAAAAAGAGTAAGGTGGTGTTTATTTTTTTGGCTTTTTACTGAAAATCATTTAGTTTTAGAATTTAGGTTGTTTGTTTTTTTACTTTTTCATGACTTATTATAAACTTTTTACTAACTAGAAAAAGTCAAAATATGTAGCTTTTTCTAAATAGAAAAAATAACACAATGGTTTTTTTTACTTTCTAATACTTAATAAATATAAAATACTACAAAAACGAACAACCTAATATTTAATACTATTAAGTATTAAGATTTTATTTAGAATTAAGTAAAAAAACAAACACCACCTAAATAGAAGTAATTTATTGATAAATATAGTAACTATTATGTAAATAAGTATGTCCATATGATGACACATGGTAGCATCTACAAGCTGTCAATGATCCGTCTGAAAATAAGATTTAAAGTCCATTTGGTAGTGATTTTAAAAAGTATTTCTAATACTTAAAAAATTTTATCATTTAAATGTTAGAAAGTCTATAAACATTTTTTGAAATCAATATCAAATGCACTCTTAATGTTGTTTTGTGTTCTTGGTATTTCAGGACTGTTAATGTAATTTTAAACTCCTGCAATGCCCAAGCTCCTAATTTATTCAACTCCTTTTTATTAAAACTTTAGTATTCTGATCCTCAGAAAATCATAAAAACACACTGCCTCACACAAAACACTGTCTATGATGCGGTAACCTCTAGGTACTCCATAGTTTCTCAACACTCCAAAAAAAAAAAAATGCAAATACATAGAGTTTCCGAGGCAATAAGGAGTTACTTTAATTGTACTGCAAGTCTGCAAGGATCATGCCTCTTTCAAGCTTTCCAGGAATCAAAGGGTGGAGTGTCTGCTGTCTTCCAGGTAAATGCAGTGCTCTCATATCTGTCACCCTTAACACCATCGGCTGAAGCAATGGATTCTAGTTCAGCCATTTCTTCTGGAGTTAGTTTCACTGACAAAGCCCCAATGTTTTGTTTGAGGTTTTCAATCTTGGTAGTTCCCGGTATGGGACACACATCTTTGCCCTGGTGATGGACCCAGGCCAGTGCTAGCTGTGATGGAGTGCATCCCTTCCTTGTCGCAATTTCACTAACCCTCTCATAAAGGATTTTATTATGCCCAAGATTCTCTGGCTGGAACCTTGGTAGGTTCTGCAATATGAAACACACATTTCAGTAACAAAATTGAAAACCCGACATAAAAGAGGACATAATTGCATAACATCATTCAGAGTTAAAGATGATACATGCACTTTTAACATTAGTTGATAATACAATTAAACAGGTTCCTAGCCATAATATAGAATCAAGCCCTGTTGTTTGAAGTTTGAACAGACTATAAGATTTTGGACAATGTTGATGTTAACTAAATCAAGTGCCATTGTGAATGTCATGACACTATGTTATGGTATTGAGGTATGTTCATAACATGAATTATCCAAATAAACCAGCTCTTTCCAAAAAATTGCCTAACTTGACCAACAATAACAAATAATATATACCCAAATCAGAAAATTTTCCTGAAATACTTTGCATTATCAGTGGTCAAAGATTCATCCTCCTGAATGGCTCTCTCCTGAACATATGAAGTCTTACAAAAAGATAAGCAGTATCCAGTCATTTAGAAAATGAAAAAATTATTCTAATTAGATTAAGAAAGAAAATAGGGAATTACAGTAGAAATATAAGGCTGCATAAGCATAAAAAGAGATCATGTATTCTCCCCAAATGGGACCATAGTGATGCCACTAATATCTTTTCACTTTATAATTCTTTCCTGACATTTTAGGTGAACATAAAACATTATTACACCTCTGGTCACAGAGTTTATAAAGAAAAACGAGTTGCAAGTCCTTCTGAGGTACTTGTTCTCCAGATAAAGACAATAAGGTCAATAGCCAGCATTGAGTTTGTCGACCAGCTTAACAAAAAAATGGAAAACAATACAAGAAATGCATGCCTGACGACTCGAGGTGACTTTGTCCTTTGTGCGCAAACTTCAGACGCCAAATCAACGCAAAACAAAGATTTATGTATGTCATGGCCAAAAACAGAGGAATAATAAGACCTTTTTTAACCAACGGTTGTATATCATTTGGGCCTCAAAGTTAAAATAATGGGCGATTGAGGAGTCCAGGAGTATATGCACACTATCTAAAGAGATAAGACTAGATATGCATATCTAACAGTAAATAACCGTAAACAACATCAGCATTTTTACAAATTAAAGGGCAATCCCGTTGCTGGGCTCTCAGAAATGCTCTCCAGGCCTATGATAGCTTCTCCCATCTCACAGAGAGGGCCATCCATAACCCACGCTGTAGGCACGTTAAAAAAGGGAAATGAAATGGAAATGCAATTCTCCAGTTTTCTCTCCATTGTTCCCGCATCTACATACATTCGAATAGTAAGTAAAACTCCTTTTAAAATTTTTAACAATATGATCTCACACTTTAAAGGCGTGTGTAACACTCCAATTTGAAACACCGGTTTACCTTGTTCAACGATCCAATCTTATACAAACTACCCCTGAAAAGATAGTTCACAGACAATAAGAAAATAGCGAGTTATGCTGTCTGTAAATTAGAAGAAGGTTGGAGCCCCAACCATTCCTAAGTGTAGCAATACTAGTTTATGCAACTAGTGCTCACCAGACGACCAAATTGAATGGGAGTTGGAAAACGATCCCATATTATCCAACAAGCTAAATATAATTTCTACCTCACGATTAAGCGGTAGCATACAACTCAGCAGACTTTTTCATAACCCAATGATAGTCAGCTTTGTATCTTGTCCTCGCAAAAACCTGTAGTATGGACTTGTGAGCAATCAAAGTTCACATAACTCATAATACAATAGCATCAAAATATAATTAGATTGCTAGTGGTGATTAATGTTCTAATGTCTATATTATGAAAATTAAAATGATCATACCATTGTCGGTATTGTATACAGAAACCTTTACTGAAGTCATCTCTCTAGACAAGCTTCTCAAGCTCACCACTTGGTCCCTGATGAGTAAAATGAGATCCCCAGGTCCTAGTCGAGGCTATATGCGAACGATCCGCTAATGCCAAGTTTCTCTGAGCAAAAAACCGACAGTGATATAGATTGGAAATAAACTTCTACAACAAGTGCAAACCTCAAACGCTACTGTTTTACGTCCTCAAGACCGAGCCTTCAGCCTGCCCAAAAGTGATGGGAAACGTATCTCGATTCTCTCATGCTCTGTTATGCTGTCCACAAGATCCACATCCAACTGCATCAGCTGTATGAGATGAGAAATAAACTGCATCCTGCTCGTTCTGAATTGTTAAGGAGGCCTCAGACAGACCCTATGTGCTAATTATTTTTACGGCCCCTCGTTATCTAAAAGCTCAGGTAATCTTGTAGTTGTCCTATCTATTAACCTAACATGTGATAACAGACATACAACAAGATTTATAGAAAAAGCAAAAAAAACCAGAAAAATGTTGTAAAAAAAAAACAGAGGGAGTCTTCATAATAAAAAATACTATAGCAAAAAGGGCAGATAATTCATCATACACTACATGCCTTTGTATGCTCCCGAGTAGAGCAAGGTACGAAATCAAGTTACAGATGCGAGTCTACAGAGGCTCTTTAAACGCAAATAAATATTTGAGGCTGACTGTATTAGTCTACAAGAGGATGCAGATGGATTAAGAAACAGAGATCCAAATTAGGAAGCTCATAATGCAACTATTTTGCATTTAACCATGGACCATGTTAACTGACTCACCCCATTGTACAAAAGTGGCTAGTGAAAGCAAATCCTAACATCATATGCCAGAAGAGAAATTGGTGGCTTGGCATCATTCTACAGATAGTACCATGTCTAATTCTGGAATCTGCTAATGGGCGATAGAACACATCACCAATTTGATAAAATAGCAAATGACTTCTAAAATGGCTGCATGCCTGTTCCAATGTGAAATAGTCCTTATATAACCCTCTCCAAAATTAATGGCAATAGCCTTGATCTAACACTAATTTGAAGTAGTCAAGTGATAGCCGACCTACTCTCAATTGATGAGGATCCCAAATACCAACAGATGAAATCGCTAGCTCTAAATGACTCCCTCAAATTGACTACCTCCTGAGCATCTTAAATGAACTAAAAAGGACAAGGTAAAGTGGTGAAGAATCTTGTGAAAACAGTGGTTCCTTACATCCAAAAGGAGAAATAGAAGAAGCCTGGAAAGATGAATGAGTTCTATTCGGAGTCAGAACCCAATTGCGACAGAAGCAATACCAGGGCTTTGCTCTCTTCAAGCGAGTAATCGAAGCACCTGGACAGAAACAAAGTACTAGTGGAAGCATTAGGGATGCGATTTATTAGTCACCATGCTTGTTCCAAGCCACATTTTAAGAGGTTCACAGACCAAATCTTGCATCTAATAGGTTTAAAATTAGAGATCCATAAGAATGAAATGAATAAGAACTTCTCTCATGTTCGATATGACATGACTGAAATCGAGCATATGCTAAACCCAATATACACACAGTTTCCAGCCCTGAGATTTAATCACACCCAATTTTTCTAAGGGGAAGTTGAAACTTTTTCAAAGGAGAACATCAAAATTTGGGCGAAAGGGAAAGGTCTCAAGGGAATGCTTGAACTAAGACACAAAAGGCCAACGAAGCCCTAAAAACAGAATCATTTTACAGTGAACCAATAATTTTAACAGATTAAAGCATTTCCTCAAATTATACAAAAATTCACCAAATTCAACTCCTAAATTTGGAAAGTACTGGAACCCCCACTATACACAGGACTTACACATTCCAAAGACCAGGCCAAGCAATCAATCCCTATAGTGAAAACCCAAAAAAACAATGGTGCCATAGAAAGAAAACGCCGCACGAAAAGGGCGAAAGAACGGGCACCAACAACCAACCTGTAGTGACTTCATATGTTAGGCCATCCAACGAGGTGATTCGATGGTCATGCTAAAACACCCAAAAGTAATAGAGAATCTCCCCAATACAATCAACCTCCCAGCCTCTTCAAGCTCGCCTCGCACGTGCCGCCCATCTCACGTAAGCCGGAGTCGGCCGCGCACCATTCCCGCCGTCAGCCTCCCATATAGACAATTACCCCGAATTGCTGAGTCCAATTCACTTTATCTCCCTCCACTCCTCCTTTCACCGAGCATCTTTGCGCGACACCCAACCCACCCCAACAACCCGTAAAGACCTTCAGAGCCATCCAAGCAGTGATGCCTGGGAAGAGTTAGACAGTTTGAATAAGTATTGGAGATGGCAGGGAGAGTAATTGAGGGACCCTGCCTGAGTAGGATTTTCATAGAGATGAGAGAGAGGCCAGCCATAGATGGTGGACAGGGTGTCGAGCGAAGGTGATTGCCGTGTTGACGGCGATGGTGATAGAGAGCGAATCATGTCTTCTTCCCGGCTGGGAGGGCCATTATAGTAAGCGCCATAAACCCAAATAGCACCCACAAGTCCCTAAGAAGCTGAAAAACCTCGAGGGGGGGCCAACTTTGAAGCGACCAAGCTTGTATCCTCGCAATGTAACATATCCCTATCCTCCACTTAAACTCTCCCTCCTCTATGCCAAGTAGTAGAGTTCTCTAAACTATAACCTATTGTATTATAATAGATAAGCAGGGTGAGGAGGAATTCTGCTGGATCAAACAAATGTTGGAGTCTATAATGATCATTTAACGGATGACCGAGCCGCAGTACTGACATGGCAGTGGTTGCGAGGTGAGATATGCTGAGTCTCCTAAACCAAGTCAAGTGTGCTCTGGCCAGGTCTACGGTCATTACCAGTACCGAACTCTGGGCCTGCCAGATTCGGAGCGGTGTGGCGAGGGCCGAGGACTGCATACTGGAATTTAGACCCGAAGGCAAATGTGGGTTTATTGTAAAAAAAGCCAAATAGTAGTTAGGAAAGAGTTGGAGTCTCCTAAGACACCAGGCTGATCCCATCTTCGGGATCCCAAAAGAATATAAATAAAACGGAAAGAGTAAGGCACAAAGATGTCAAACGATTGATATAAAATTTTGACGGAAGATATTCGACCTACACAAAATATCCAATATCATGTGCAACGACTGCACCGCAACAATTACCCAAAAAAAAAAAATCCTAAGGGATTATAGTCGCAGGCCATGAAGTATATTTAATGGAAACATAGCGATGCTATTGTGTCCCTAAGCTAGGATTATATTGCGTTTATGAGGAGATGAAAGACAGAAGTACTAATATCTAAACCAGGATCATATAATGAGTGTGGATTTTCAGTTACACCAGTTCCGATGTGTTTGTGACCCACATTCATTTTATGAGCAGACTTCATTACCATAGTAATTCAATCTGGAAAGAATGAAGTGAGCTGAAGCAAAATTGAAATAAATGTTGTGGTGCAGGTAGCATAGAATTCATGCTGTTTAGATTTATGGTTTTGTGCGACATACCATTATAGATTAAAATTAAATGATGGTTTCATATGCATAGATGACCTAGTTTGATCAGATTTTATAAAAGTTTCATTTTTGATCAACATTGATGAATTTAAATTTTTTTGACAATGGGCATGATTGGAATAAATCTGATTCAGTCAAGATCATTCAACTATGTTTATAGTACCGCATACTCAACTCAGAATATAAACTCTATCCGCATAGAGAAGCTTTCTATAGTATGGAAGACCTTGCCTCATCACTCAGAAGAAGAGGCCTTGGGCACTCTAGAGGGCTTGTTGGCAGGTAAGAAACTTGAGAGCTTCGTATCCATAGAGTGGGTCCTAATAAGAGTGAGTTCGTAGTGGATGAGATATTTGATGGCCAAAGCTGACAGCGACAATACTATACCGACATGTAGACCCATGAGAGCGATAATAAACATACCAACTATCACAAGTTAATAGACTCAATACGTTGAGCACACCATTGTCCGTCAGGAGCAAAGAGGAAAGGGACACTGACAGAGAAATCTAGATGAGATAACCACATCAAAGACACAGATGAGTGCTATGCTTGCAACTCACTTATATTCGGACATTAGAATTCAGACTGCGCCAAAGATGTCATGTAAAAAGAACAGCGCCCCCAAAAAACGAGGAACATACTAGGAGGGAGGTAGTACGAGTTATCTCACAGATGTCGAATCTTGCTTTCAGCTTACCCCATTTTGTTGAGAGTTGAGCCACAAGAACTGATGAAGAATCCCTGATAAGACATAAACAATGTAAATTGAAGTTTGTGCTGGATGCTAAATAAACTTATTCCCCCCCTGGTGCGAATTGGCAAGCGCGTCCTCTCAGTAAAAGGAAATTTGATTTTTTTTTCTTTGGAATCTGTGATATCATTTTAATATATGTAGACTGGTATTAATGCGAGTATTTCAGCATTAAATATTATTTCTGCGCATACCATCATAATAACGCAATAATAACTTCCGCCTTCGCTACACTTTTTTCAATTATAGTAACCATATAAACAAATGTTTCTATCCATGAGAGAATGATGAAATATGGCCTCACAAATAAACGTCGAAGAAACAAGCACAATGACTTCGTGAAGAAGCCTTGCATATTAGACGCCCAACGACCTCGAACAGAGGAGCACCCATAATACGTCAAGCGCCTTCGCTGTGACACAAATGGGGCACTACCAACAAAACGAAATGAGAGACTTTGCCCCGATTAGTTCAACTACATAAGTAACGTCTTCTATCACATGGGAGACGCAGAGTGTCAGTTGATGGTTACGCCACACCCTGACATGATCTCAGCGTGCAGCAAAATGGCAATAGGCACAAGCTAGAATCAGCCTTCAGCAGATCATAAGAGTGCAATAGTGGGTCTTATGCAATAGAGATGACTGCTAAAAGGAGCGAATAAGCTTTTAGTGCACCAAGTCCAATGATTTAGACATGCATGGGGCTGCTATTTTCGTGGTAAACTTTGGTTTTTTTCTAGCTTGGCACGACGATGGAATGAGGAGAGGAGGCTCGTGGAAAGGCAAATGTAGGGAGCTGAATCCCCGTAGATACGTCGTGAGTACGTGCGCGACTTATGTCTGTGGTTGAAGTTAACACGTACACTTCAAACGTCTCAACATACGTTGTTCCGCGTGTCATCCATGGGATGTACAAGCAGAATGTGTGCGCAAATGGGTATACATACAAAGATACTTTTATACAGATCAGGTAAATAGAAGAGTATGGAAAAGGATATATGTAAAGAGAGAATTGAAAGAACTGTAGTTAGTATAATTCTAGAATTAAGGAGGAATAGATTGTAATAGAAAGAGGAGATATCAAGGTTAGATGAAATTATAAATAATATGTATCAGAGAGCAGAAAGATAGAAAATAGTGGATATAGAGCATGAGTAGGAAGGCCAAACCAATACCTTAGCCACCCGTTGGAACCCGATATATTGAAAGCTTAAATTGAAATGTAAATCGAGTAGTGGTTTAACGTACGAAGAATCATTGGTGAGTTATTTACTTATTTATTATTCAAACAAGTTATATAATTGTTGAGATTGGTATTATAAAATTTTGACATGAAAATTAGTAATAGTGAGTTATTTATTTATTTATTCGTTAAATTAGTTCGTTACAATGGTAGTGTATGAAAGATTAAATGAATAGAGCAGTATAGACACAAGAATATCAGTTTAATAGCTATTGACTTATGTTTATTACTACCTTTGAAAATTTCATAACTAGATATGTGATAAGAGAGGCTATTTACCTAGCAAATTCATATGACCGCTAAAGGAAAGAGGTGCCAAAAGAAAGATTGGTGGAGTAATAAGATCAATTGAACGACCACAAGGCCATGTACCAGGGGTCCATCGACCAGTTGCATGACGGGTCATCTCCTTAAGCCCAACATGACCCAAAGGACCGAGTAGTGTCACACATACCCACGGCTATTAACAGTAAATTAGGTGTTGCCAACCCAAAACCTGGCCTTTGCATGTCAGCCACATGCCAAAACTAGCCAACGCGTTTGACACTCTAAGTATAATTGTTATACATGAGCATACGATCTCAACAATGGCACTACAGAGTGAGGATAGATGGCGGAAAGGCTCGAGGCTGAGCATTGCGGAGGTGAAACAGAGGCTTGTACCTCGAACTTAAAGCCCAAATGTTTAGGATGTCACTATCATTCACGATGCTGAGACCTGCTAAAAGCCTAATGGTAAGGTGAATGATGTCAAAATAAAATAAATGATTAGTTGAAGTCTCTGTCTCTACATGTACCCATCTTAGATCTTTGGGAAATATTCTAAAATTAATCAAGCATGCGGATACATACTACAAGCAACTTTTGAGATAAAGAAAAGTCTCCAAATGTAGATCCATAAAACATGTTTGTCGGAAAAAGCATCTTCAATAAATCCATTAGGTGCAATTTGGCGTATGACCTCTACCTCTGTAGGTACCACTCGCGACCATCCATCGAGAGTAGTTGAGAAAAGCCTAAATACCGAAGAAGAATCTGAATTGAAATATTTTAAACAAGATTACAGTTGGCATATTCAAAATGGCAAGTCAAGAGTGGAGCTCAAACGCTTGAGCGCGAAGAGAGCACATCCTCACGTACACATGCGAGACAATCCTATAAACACAATATAATAATATTTTTACCTAAAAATGCAGAAAAAACAAAGGCATTAGCATATTGAGAACGCCAAAAGGAGATATATGCTACACTCTCAGAAAGATTCAAACAATTAGTAAAATATATTTCTGCAAAAAGCTAAAACATAAGAGGTGTATGTCGTAAAATGTAATCCTGGACGTGTGATTACAATTTAATTAAGAGACCCTTAATAAAAATAGAATTTACATAGTAGTTTGCAGAACCATATCGTAAGGTATACTTGTGTAACGAGCGAAATTGGTTTTGTAGAACCTTTCACATGTTGGATCCATCCTTATATAATATTACATATCAAAAAGAGAGCATATCATTAAAAACACTGTTTACAAAAATAGCACCAGTCTCCAAAGAGAATACTCTCCCATTAACAATGGAAAAGTTCTAATTTATACATATATAAAGACAATCTTCTAATACTTATTACAGTAGGCATTATAAACCATACATATGAGAATCTTACAACTAGAGTGTGTTGATCTTAGGTTTTCCCTCCAATCGTAGTATGGATGAAACCAGATTCCGAATCTAATGGGTATATAACAATAGCATATAGGTTGAGCCCTATAGTAATTATAATCCGACTTGACTAGGTTACTACAAAAACATGAGATCACGTCACTCACGCAATAAGTGGTTTAGCCAAAGTGATTTCAGTAGCTTAACCTCCCTTACTTGCTAGGGCCACTATAAGATAAGGTAGTTTTCTCACCATGGATAATCAAATTTAAATTAGAACAAGTTTTCGTGAAATATGTAAGTCAAAAAAATGGAAGCCCATTCAAAAGACATGAAATGTCAAAAGAATGATCTTTTAATCCGCAAGTTTTTTATGTTTCACTCACTTGCAAAATGCAATAAGACAATAATGTTTCTCATGAAATAACAATCCCAACATTTATATTAAAAAAAATCATGCAAGTTAGACAATTTCACTCTAATCTACGTTGTAGAGCTTGATAGTAGGTTCCTATTGCCTATTGATAGCTCCTGTCTATCTCCATTAAGTGGGGCCTGTTAGATGCACCTTTTAGGATATGGTTAATCCCAAATCGCTTGCATCGATCCTTTTGGTAGCTAGTATGCAGAGGTTAAAAGAGAAAGGATATTGCCTCCTAGATAGGATCTCTCATTGGACATTTGCTATGGCAGCACTGATGTATATGGTCATAATCCTTGACCGAGGAGACACGAAGCTGACCAGACAGTTTGGGGAAGGAGCAAGCCACCAAGGAAAAGGAGAATATTGATGGTTTTTTCCCTACTTGTTACTAGAGTAGGGCCTGCTCAGGTCTTTCCTAACCCTAGAAGCAAAAGTTTATAGTTTTAATTGGGATAAAATAATAGTTTTATCAACAGAAAGACGCTTAACCAAAGTTATTATCCTACCCGAAATTGGACAAAAGTTCATTTTTTTCATTTCCTCATCAGAAAGAATCCCTAAAACATTAATGACAAGCCTCAATAAAGAGTAGAGAAAAAAATGACCACTAATTCTTTAAGTGTAGATCAGCTTTACATAAGACTTTACTACTCCACTTAATGTCAGATACAAGGAGATATGATAAGGGTCAATTTCGTGTTTAAGGTTCAATCGAGTTGGCTATCAAAACGAATGCTCCCTAATGTCTCGGAAACGTGAGAATTTTGTATCCATCGTTCTATCTTCTGACAATTACCCAGAAAAACCCGAGACACATGCACATAATTAGGTCACAAGACCTGCATCACACGATTCTTTCGGAGCAGTATGGTTAGAACTCGGCATAGCTTTTGAACACTCCAAACAAACACAAGCACAATCAACCACTCATTATATATTAATGTCCTTCAAGCTTTCCACGAAGCAAGGAGTGGAGTATCTGAGGCCTTCCAGGTAAGTGAGGTGCCCTGGAATCTGTCACCCTTAATGGCAACTGCTGAAGCAATGGATTCTAGTTCAGCCATTTCGTCTGGTGTTAGCGTAGTGACAGCCCAATGTTCTGGCCAGTTCCCAATCTTTGGTAGTTCCTGGCTATGGGAACACACGTCATCCCCCTGGTGATGGACCCAGGCCAGAGCTAGCTGTGATGTAGTGCATCCCTTCCTTGTTGCCATTTCCTTAACCCGCTCAAAAAGGATGTTGTTATGCTCAATATTCTCGGGTTGGAATCGTGGTAGAGTCTGCAATGCAAAACATGAACTTCAGGAACAAAATTTGAAACCCAACATGAAAGAGGATGTAATCACACAACAACGTAATTGAGACCAGCAATTTCATACATTCAAGGAAAGGTTGAAATGCAATGAAATTAAATTGGACCTTCCTGTAGTCATCATTTGACAGGTTCTCGGCCACCCTGGCCCCTAAAGAAAGGAATCCACGCCCTGGAGGACTTAATAATTGCAAACAAACCCGCCAGTGGTCCGAGTTATCTGCTGAAGCAACAATCATAGTACCCGAGGTGCAGCTCAAGACCTTAGATTTTATTAAATGCGACCACATAGCAGAGAATGTTCCGGAAAAAATGCGTATGGCATGCGCTCTCCGGCAACCTGCAAGAGACTTAATTACGTCGTCCGTAAACTGATGTACCTTTTGCCCGACAAGAGGGACCCGACTACCCGGCCCAACTGCACGAAGCTGTATGCGAAAAATCCCAAAGAGTACGTGTTAGGCCGGATGGGAAAACAAAGATATGAAACAGCTAGCTCTTCTGATTGTGAAGTCAGGGCCGTGCCAGACAAGACCTAGGTGTTATTTACTTGCTTACCCTCGTTTCAGACTGTAGTGTCTTCCAAGTTCTCCCTTACTTGAAGGAACCAGCTGTTACCACAGTGAAATAAAATGCCTATCTAAACGCGACGCCGCGACAGAGGCACCCTAACAAGAACGAGAAAACCCAGACCAGGAAGCAATGCGTGCTCCTAAACAGAGAATTTAGATAGAGTTCCTCAATTAACAAACGAAAACTCGACAGCTCTGTAGAGAGCGTATCTGCATCATTTACAACTACGAGGTAATACTGGGGAAGTAACGGTTCACAACAAGTGTGAGCATTCATCCATGGGCGCATGCCTTCTCGTTCATGGTCGTAGTCTCGTCGATGCAAAATAATACTGCGGGCTAATAGAGTATCCCGGATAACGCGAGGTCAAAGACCCTCAGCTGCTGCCGTGCCAGTCGCTCGTCTACGCCTCCGCTCACGATTACCGCCCAGCTGGTCCCCGAACGTACTCCCTTGGAGCAAGAAAGATGCTATTCCCTCCGAGATATGAAAGACACCGCAATTCGTAGCCGAGTCTCTACTCCGTGCTCCCGAACATTGTCTAATACACAACCATAGAGCAAGCCGTTGTCTAAGCACCCTGCACCCCACCAGCGCGCTAGAAGACCATTAAAGCACAGAAACTGCTATACAACTTAGGGCTTTATCCACCACACCATAAAGATCATGCGTCTAAAGAATTGTGACCCGGAACGTAGCTGCGCAGAAGAAGGATGTATCGAAGAGAATGGAGATATGAAGGAGCCCGTCTACACTGCTCGAGATTTCATGAATAGTGCTTGTACTTACTATTTGAGAGGTCGAGGAAGGTGTATGCCCACGTTGATAGCTATAGATATTGTGGATGACGGGGATCATCGATCCTGCGTTCTGAGCTTTAGTGCGTAGCCCTAACCTCCAGATGGCGAACAATGTCGCTCACGCCATTACCTATACAGATCCCAATGAGCCGTGATAAACACCAAGATACCTCCGTTAAATGAGACCCAGCCTTACCATCGTACTTCATTCACGTCACATTTATATCATTCTTTACCCACCCACTACGACCATTGTCCAAACGTTTGATATCCCCCCAGCACACCTGTCTGAATAACTCCGCGCTTTCTGGTTTCGGCACCTGCATTGAGACAGCGTACTTTGATCTCCGAGTCCCGACTATACGAAGCTCTGGATAGTTGGAACTTCTGGAGCAAAAGCAGATTCCTCATAAAAAGGCTGTTATTCAAATTATGATTAGCTATAATCATCATGTTCCAAGGATGTTTTTGAAATGATTAACTTTTTCAAAGAATTATAAGACAATCCATTAGACTTAACAGAGTCGGCTTGCGGGCAAAGATGATCAGATTATTGGAAACTAGACTCGACTGCCTAGTTTTGTTGTGTGTGGCTCTGCTGCAATATTAGATTTTGAGAAAGCCTACGAACCCTATCTATCTTCGTCGCTTAGCAGTTCACTATGGTGAGATAATGGGTATTTTAACCTACCAAATATCACATGGGAGTTTTGATGTTTTGAATTTAACCGTTGAGTAAAGCAACTGTACATAATGAGATCATGCGGTGAGTAGAAGTATACCTACAGCCTACAACAAATCCAAAATAAAGCCATAAGTATCACAATGACTAATCATCAAGATAGAATCAATACACCGCTCATAAAAACATGCACAATCAAAGAATGCAGCCAAATGCGAACCAATATTTCATAATATCTAAATTATAGCTCTCCTTACACATTTATCAGCATCTCCATTTTTGATAACACCAACGACACATATCACACCGCCTCCAACCGAAAAGAACACAAATGAAAAGTTCCACACCTATGCGAACTGTCAAGAGAATGCAACGCGCAACAATCATTTAGCGCAAAATAGCCCAGCATCCCCATCTAACAACAACAGTCACCTGAGAAAGGAAAATCAGGAATGGTATACGACACAAAGTACAATGCATTCTTGCCATGGTCCGCCAATATACTCACTCACCCTAAAACGCAAAACTACGAGCAAGAGGAAGCTCCCCTCACAAAGCCTCTCTTCGCCATCACTTCAAGTGAGCCATATATGGAAGAGCCCTCAAATGTAACAAAGTGACTTTATCGAAAGCCCTATTGTCTGCGATCGATATTCACAATGACCCTCACTTCAGTAGCCAGCACAAGATCTCAAACTCTATCCCATATGCGCATGTCCCACGATTCGTAATGCTCTTATGAGAGCAATATATTCCGTAGGTTAGTTTCATATGTTTTTAGTATGTTCAGTAGATTGATATTGCTAAGAGCTAGTTAGTGTAAGCTGCGAGCCTGCTGATAGTGGAAGGCCTTAATCGTGGACGAGATTGCTGCTCCAAATCTTCTGATCAAAGACATTTCGAATATTAATGAATGACATACAATGCATTATAGCATACATGCTCGTCATAGATAGTGTGAATAGCAATTCTTCATAAGTACAGTCCATTCCTGATCCATTGTAGCAAATTATCCTTCTTATGCAATAGACCAGGTTTCCTTTTCTCTACTACCTTTTTGCGTACATGAGAGCATCTCTGCAACCTTATAAGAGCTTGGTGCCTGAGGATTCTTGTAGTACGACCGAATTATGACTTAAACTCCAAATCAGCGTTTTTCCTAATGGACTAATAAAAATGTTGAAGTTAACATATAATTCTATGTTCTCATCACCTATCCTTTGTGCATAAGTGATTTAGCACAACTTTGACTAGGAAGAATTATTTAAAATTAATTGTGATTTTAGTTAAATTTAAGACTGGTCATAAATTTACTCTAAATTACATAATATTTGTACCAAATATTTATGTCATATTTGTGCTGCTCAAAAATAGCAAAAAAGATCGTTGATAACTGCTGGATGCAATGACCGCAATGACATTTTTAACCACTCTTCCTACAGCTATGTCCACGACAATTATGTAGTATGTGGTTTGTGTCCAAGAAGACTATGCACTTTTCATTATCATGGAGACAAATAGCTTCAATTAGCTTATGAGAACGTTGTCGACGGAATTATCTAAGACTGGAAAAAGATCAAATCCCTATCAAATAGCATGGTAGATAACAACTCTGTTTTATGATTCTCTTTATCTGTAATGTTTAATTTTATCAATAATTCTAATCATCATATGGTGTTATTGATTCTTGCACAATGAAGCTACTCATATTTACTTGGAAGACCATGGCATATTTTGTAAGTTACAAATAGCATCATATTTTGGATTAGTTAGATATCTCTAGATATAACCAATGCACTGAGAGATTATCCAAGTCTCATATGGGTTTACTTGTTAATATTAAAAATACAATAGTAACACACACTTGTATGTCAACTGTGGTTCTCAGGACTCATGTGGGTAAGGAAGTCAGATGCCTGGTTTCGAATCAAATACTCGTTTAGTTGATTTGAAGAATACAAGATGAAGTTGTACAATCATATGATCCAGAGATATTGGAAACTACATCTATATATCCTTTATTTTGATGGAAGGCGGTGGTTTGTCATTTTGTCATAGAGATTAATTCAAGTCACACGTTTGTTTTCATTCTGAAGATTTTAATCCTCTATTTATCCAGTAAAAATGAACTTGAAGAACACTGGAGATTTGTCAATTGGTGATTGCATCACTGTAACAATTTTACAAGTTCTATGAAGAGGCCAACATTATGCATCGTATCAATTTGTCTATATGTTGGACGAAGAAAAGAATGGTGATAAAACACAAAGTCAGTTTTTTCCAAGTCTGGAGGGAATTAGTGGATGAATTTCAACTACTCTTTATAGAAATGAAAAGAAACGAATATATTTAATTACTTTACAAGGTATTAAGTAATTA
>JBAPGN010002376.1:0-2500 GCA_037355405.1 Vitis amurensis
TTCATTTCGATACTGATTGAAATTGCGTTGCTGTGGCAGAAGAAGGATAGCTATACTGATTCGGTATACTCTAAAGACACCCTCGGTACAATATTGACGATCTCACAAATATCCATTTTCAGTGAATTTCTATTTACTGATCTCATCTTTTACGAAATCGATCGTCCTTTGACTGTACAAGAATATGTGGAGCTCGGCATGTCTGGAAGCACAGGAGAACGTTCTTTTGCTGATATTATTACCAGTATTCGATACTGGGTCATTCATAGCATTACTATACCTTCCCTATTCATTGCGGGTTGGTTATTCGTCAGCACGGGTTTAGCTTACGATGTGTTTGGAAGTCCTCGGCCAAACGAGTATTTTACAGAGAGCCGACAAGGAATTCCATTAATAACCGGCCGTTTTGATCCTTTGGAACAACTCGATGAATTTAGTAGATCTTTTTAGGAGGCCCCAATGACCATAGATCGAACCTATCCAATTTTTACAGTGCGATGGTTGGCTGTTCACGGACTAGCTGTACCTACCGTTTCTTTTTTGGGGTCAATATCAGCAATGCAGTTCATCCAACGATAAACCTAATCCGAATTATAGAGCTACGACACAATCAAACCCGAACGAACAAAATGTTGAATTGAATCGTACCAGTCTTTACTGGGGGTTATTACTCATTTTTGTACTTGCTGTTTTATTTTCCAATTATTTTTTCAATTAAGAATTAAGAGAACGAAAGAGACTAATAAAATAAATAATAATAGTAGGAATTCTCTTATCCCATTCGGAAGGATCTCATCTCATAATTATCCATGACTGTTTATGTCTCTAGCATGACCACTTGATGAAATGTGGAGGGAAGTGGGGTAAATGGCCGATACTACTGGAAGGATTCCTCTTTGGCTAATAGGTACTGTAACTGGTATTCCTGTGATCGGTTTAATAGGCATTTTCTTTTATGGTTCATATTCCGGATTGGGTTCATCCCTGTAGTAATCGGATGAATTGAGTTGTCGACATGAAAGCGTAAGAACTCAATGGGACCCACCCCCTTCTTTGGCCAAGTTTGTCTGATTCGAGAGGGAAGGTCCCGTTGAGTTCTTAATAATCATAAGATTTTATTCGGATAAATGCCAGACAAAACGGATCTCCTTTTACGATGTTTAAAAAAACTCCATTTCATTTTTTTTCTGATGATGTTTTTGAAAAACGAACTTGATTGATTGATTCAGAACATCTGCTCCTCGATAGTATCTATCGATCCTTTCAAAGTTAGAAGAAAGAAGGAATCACTCGATTTTCTGGATGACACAGTATAATATATATATTTCCCTAGATCAGATATCATACAAATCCTTTCTATACTAATAGATTCTTACTCTATTTATTTTAGTATCTAATCAAAGTTGAAAATTTTTTTTATAACTTCATTGAAGAAGTTCTATTTGTTCAATAAATTTCCCTCTCTTTTTTTTTTGTTTGTCCACTACTTCTTATACGTAATAAATCTAAAATTATGATAAACCTAGAAAAAAATCTAAACTAAGAATAGGAATTTTTGACGAAGGTGTCGAGGATCATTATTATTTCGACACAAGAAAGGGATGTGGAAAATTCCTTTCTTGTGTGGAAGACTAGGAAGACGAATAACCCTTCCTAGAATCATTTGTTTCCCTCATTTCATTTATCCTTTGCTTTATATTCTACGCTTACTTATGTCTAGTATCTAGTCGAATTGGATTCTATTATTCTAATAGAAAACTATTAATGCATTCTATGACATTGACATTTAAATCTGGCAATAGTGACACAGTCACACCACTCCAATTTAGATTGAAAAAAACAAAGAAGAGAAGGGGTAAAGTCAAATAATCTTCTTCACAATATACATACTATGTATAGGAATGCGGTACAATTAATTCCCGACATCTGGTAGAAAAAGAATATAAAGAAGAAAAAGGCTTTTCATAATTTTTTTTTTTTTGATCATACATAATTGCCAACAAGAATTTGGTTCTTTTTACGAACTTGATGTTGATAAATCCGCGGATCTAGAAATTCATTTCGGACAATTGAACCTTCTCAAACTGTTTCTTTTTAAGAACCAAAAAGATTTGTGCCAAAATAACAGAAGACAAGAAGAACAAAAGGCCTTGGATACGTAATGGATCTTGAAGTACTATTTCTGCATCTCCCTGACCAAATCCACCCACATTAGGATTACTCGTTAATGGTTGATCAAGTTTAATAGATTCACCCTCTGAAACAAGAAGTTCTGGTCCTGGAGGGATAATATCAACCACTTGACGTCCATCCGATGCATCCGCTATGGTTATTTCGTACCCCCCTTTTTCTTTTCGTATGATTTTGCTTACTATACCTGCCGCTGTAGCATTATAAACTGTATTGTTACTCTTGCTCCCGTCAGGATAAATCTGACCCCTTCCCCTGTTCCCGCCTACGTATATGGGATATTTTAAGAAGTGAACATCTTTCTTAGTAG
>JBAPGN010002376.1:5000-7500 GCA_037355405.1 Vitis amurensis
CGATTTTTTCCAGGAAATCCCCAACGAAAAATACACACTATTCCTTCTTTTCTATCGAATCGATCATAACCACTACCTACATTCCACGAAATTGTGCACCACAAATAGGAGCTAATAAAGAGACCGGCAATCCCGTAGAAAGACATCACGATCCCTTGTGGAAAAAAAATTATTTGCTGAGACGGAAATAAAGATATCAAATTCCTACCAAGATAACTGGAAGTTCCAACCAATAAGAACCCTAATGAACCTAAAAAAAGGATAAAGGCCCAGCAGAAATTACTTGTTTTTCGAGACCCCGTTATAAGTTCTATCCATATACGTTCTGATCGCCAACTCATACTAGATCCAGTTGCATTTTATTGTAATTGAGAGAATAACCCAAATGAATTTTACTTTACTCTTTTTGTTTCCGAAGTAACTCTCATCAACTAGCACTATTCTGATGTGAACCTTTAGGCGTAATTCATCGAATTGGTTAAATCTAAAATAATAACATCCCCCTCATATGATCCCCTATAGATATCTACATACATATAGATTTCCATTTCAGACATCCGATGATCCTGATCTATTTTAAAATAGCTATAATTTATTTACCCATATATCATGTTTCCACATACCATACATAAGAGCTCTTTCATTTATGTTCTGAGGAAGCCACATGTTATACCATATTCCACTAAATGGATATCTGTGTTATGATCCAAGTCTAAGTCTTGAAAAAAAAAGAATGGATGAGATGTGGTTCCATCGGATCTAAAAAATCTTGTTTTTTTGAACATGAAGAAATAACGAAGCCATTGCAATTGCCGGAAATACTAGGCCCACTAAAGGCACCAAAATAGAGGGTAAGTTAAGAGTTATCATAGAATGGGTACCTCGATTTAATATTTGTATTAATATTTGTACCTGTTATTGTTATAAAGATATTTTATAATAATTAGTATAGAATTCGTATATAATTATACTAAGTATATCTAAGTGAGTATAAATATAGAATAAGTGCAAGGAAAATAGTACTAAATAAATGTACTTATCCATCTTTCTACATATAATATATGTATGATAATCCACTTTATTATTCTTCTTTTATTATTCTTCTTTTCCCGTTTTTATCTTCTAATTTCCATTTTATTACTAAAATTGGAATTAGTATTCAAATTTGAATTCAAATTTAATAAAGAAAGAGTTTTAATTCCCGAAAAATTCGTCCGATCTAAGAGGGATTCTTAGTAAAAATGGGGATTCTCGGTAGATATAGAAAGATGCAAGACTCTATATCTATAATCTATATTTCCTTATATTTTCTATAGTTAAGTCTTATATACATAAGAAGGGAACATGAAATTTTTTTATTTGCCTTGCCTAATCTAATTTCGGGGAAGGAAGATTTCGTTCTTTTATCTTGTCGATAGAGGCTTCCTGATTACTAATCAGGAATATGGGTAAAAAAAAAAAAAAAAGATCTCGAGAAAAAAAAAAGAACTATTCGCAACCTTTGATTCTTTCTACAATTCGATCTTATGTCACTAAAGAAAACTCCATTTTTCTGATTTTTACTTTAATTCCGATAAAATAACTACTTGTTTGACACAAATAAAATAATTGAACTTAAGGCTCTACTTGATTTTTTTTGGATTCAAAGGAAAGAAAGCGTGAAGCTGAAATAACTCACTCAGAACACCCTTTAAAGTATTACGTGGTACGATTGGATCGAATAAGCCCTTATGGAATAAATATTCAGCCGCTTGTGAACCTTCAGGTACTGTCTTTTTCAATGTTTGTTCAATTACCCTTTTACCCGCAAATGCAATGTAGGAATTGGGTTCGGCAATAATGATATCTCCCAACATACCAAAACTTGCTGTCACCCCACCAGTAGTAGGAGATGTAAGGATTGATACATAAAATAACTTTTTATTTGATTGATAATCATATAAAGCGGAAGATATTTTAGCCATTTGCATCAAGCTCAAACTTCCTTCTTGCATACGTGCTCCTCCGGAAGAACACACTAGAATAAGAGGTAGAAATTCATTGGTGGCATATTCGATCAAACGGGTAATTTTCTCACCTACTACGGATCCCATACTACCCCCCATAAACTGAAAATCCATAACCCCAATTGCTACGGGAATACCGTTTAGTTGACCTGTGCCTGTTTGAACAGCCTCAGTTAATCCTGTCTTTCTTTGATAAAAATCAATACGCTCTTTATAAGGTTCCTCCCCCGAATGAAATTCAATAGGATCCAGAGAGACCATGTCTTCATCTACAGGATCCCACGTACCCGGATCAATCGAAAGTTCGATTCTATCTGAACTACTCATTTTCAAATGATATCCGCATTGTTCGCAAATATTTATTTTTGACTTTAAATTTTTTTTATAATTTAATCCATAACAATTTTCGCATTGAATCCACAAATGCCTGTATTTTTGAGCTACATATAGAACATTAGAACTTTTTAAATCACTACCATTCGTGCTAGTTTGTT
>JBAPGN010002376.1:20000-67819 GCA_037355405.1 Vitis amurensis
TTCATTATGGTCTTACAGAACGCCAATTACTTAACTATGTTCGTATCGCCGGAAAAGCCAAAGGGGCAACAGGTCGGGTTTTACTCCAATTACTTGAAATGCGTTTGGATAACATCCTTTTTCGATTGGGTATGGCTTCGACTATTCCTGGAGCCCGCCAATTAGTTAATCATAGACATATTTTAGTTAATGGTCGTATAGTAGATATACCAAGTTATCGCTGCAAACCCCGAGATATTATTACGGCGGGGAATGAACAAAAATCCAGAGCTCTGATTCAAAATGTTTTTGATTCATCCTCCCATGAGGAATTGCCAAAACATTTGACTCTTCACCCATTCCAATTTAAAGGATTAGTCAATCAAATAATAGATAGTAACTGGGTCGGTTTGAAAATAAATGAATTGCTAGTCGTAGAATATTATTCCCGTCAGACTTAAACCTAACTAAAATAACGAGGGTTCGGTCAATTTGACCCCCCCCTTTTTCGCCGAAGTAAATTGACCTACGGTAAGGGGTCAGAGATTTTTCTCCCATTCATATATCATAGATCGGCAGGGATATTTTTATTCCTTGTCCCCCCTTTACAGTACAGTATTTTATGTACCACAGCAATTAGGAATAGAGAATCTATATCAAAGAAAGGTCTAACTGTTGGAATATTTGTTATTTGATACAGTGCGGNACACCAGATTTATGGGCCAAATCGTTGGGGTTTTCAGCCTCCTCCCATGATGCTTGCGATGGCTCTGCACAAAATCTTTTTTGCCTCACAAGCTCGATTCTACAGCTTTCGTCGTTGAGTTTCAGGGAGCAAGAAGGGGCTATCCTATGCCTAGAATACATTCTTCAAGATCAAGACTTTTGATAATCTTGCTGCTATTTGGGGAGCCTGGTAAGAAACTAATCATATTCTGCAAACTTCTTGGAGGACTGGTTCTGAAACAATTCTATTGTGGCCTCCTTAACAGGCCCTGTGAGACGATCTTTCTCTTCCACCTCCTGTCACGACATTTTGTTTACCATGAGCAAACGCTTTAAACCATCAGCATACCTCATCTGCCAGACTGCCATTGCGGTCTCCCAATAGTGCTGCCCCTTCCACCCACATTCCGACCTCATCAACCGTAGATTTTCAATTCTCCTCAACCCCAGATCCAATCTTCATCACTCAGGAAGATCACCAGCAGAGTTCCATTTTCCACACCAGACCCCATAACAGACCTCATAGCAGACCTGCTAACAGATCTTCCTCATCCGCTCCTCACAGACCTCCTCACCTCCCTACTCGCCCTCAATGCCAATTGTGTGGTAAATTTGGACACACCGTTGTAAAGTGTTATCACCGTTTTGACATCACCTATCAAGGAACCAATGGTGTATCTCCTTCACATGACTCTTCTCCATTACAAGCCATGCTTGCTAAAACACCAGATCATCAAGATTCTTGGTTCTTTGACACCGGAGCTACCCACCATCTCAGTCACTCTGCTCAGACTCTCTCTCATGTTCAACCGTACTCAGGTGCTGATCAGGTCACCATTGGTGATGGTCATTCCTTACCCATCCTAAACACAGGTAACAAATCATTCTTTCATTCAAGGTCTTTGCTTTAAATCAAGTACTTCATGTCCTCAACTCTCCACTAACCTCATCAGTGTTTCCAAATTTTGCACTAATAATGCTGTCTTTTTTTAGTTTCATTCAGCCCATTTCTTTGTCAAATATCAGGTCACCAAGCAGACACTTCTCAAGGGATGGCTTAGGGATGGTCTGTATGAGTTTCCTTCTTCATCATCTTACTTCATTGCTTTGGTTACAAGCTTTTGTTCCTGCTCTCACTCCTGGTGCAATTGCATTCCAGACTGGACACCTACAACTCCTATCTTTCAAGGGCTTTAGCCTCTTGTAAATCCTTCTGTTTCATTTCAGATTAATAAAATTGCTCCATGGTAAAATTTTGTCCATTGGCTAGTCTTATTTTTTACCTTACTTTGTCATTTCTTCTTCATGCATTCCCAAACCCTTAGCTTCTTATTTCACACTGACTTATGGTTCCTGCTTCCTTCTCATTCCACATCCCAGAGTGCACGGTATTTTCTTCTTTCATTGATGATTATTCCAGGTATACCTAGATTTATTTTCTCTCCACCAAGGACCAAGCCCTCTCCACTTTCATTACCTTTCGTAAAATGATTGAAAACCAGTTAAATTCCACCATCAAATGCATTCAATCCGACAATGGTGGCTCCTACCAACTAAACTCTCCCCATCTTTCAAATCTCCTCTAACAAGTTCTTTTTCATAAAATTCCAAAAACTATCATTCATCTCAGAGTTTTCGGCTGCTTTTGTTTTTCCCTCCTTAAGACTTATAATCACCCACAAACTCTCTATAGATTTACTGCTTGTGTGTTTCTTGGCTATGCCTCGGCTCACAAAGGTTACATTTGTCTTGATGTCTCCACTATCGTCTTACATATCCAGAGATGTTCTCTTTCATGAAATCCCTCTTTTTTCCATTTCAGTCAAACCTGCTCCTTCACCCTTACACAACACACTTCCTCTCACGTCTGCCTTAATAATCCACTCTCTTATCATACATCTTCACCTCCACTGGTGTGTGTCCCTACTCAGCCCGATTGCACCTCCACTTCCAATTCTCTTCCACCACTACTTTTCAAGTCCCATTTGCACCCACTCATTCCCTTCACCTCTCAACACCCACACCCTATGGTGACCAGGGCAAATCTGGAATCATAGAAAAAGAGCTTTCTTATGCAAACAACAAGTGAGCCTCACACTTACAGTATAGGCCTCTAAGATTGAACCTTGGGTTCAAGCTTATGAACATGGATATCAGGCCCTCTTCGCAACCGCACCTTGGAGTCTAGTTCCTGTCCTCCGCCCTCAGCACACATTGTTGGTTTCCGCTGGAATACAAGTTAAAATATCTCCCTAATGCTCGAGTCGAAAGGCATAAAGCTAGGCTAGTTGCTCAAGGCTTCACCAGACTCCGGGAGTGATACTTTGACACCTTCAGTCCAGTTGTGAAGCCCTGCACCATACGCCCTCATTCCTTGACCTTGGGTAGTTTTCCTTACAGATGGCCAATTCCGTTCAATTAGATGTAGAGAATGCATTCTTAATGGGGACCTTCAAGAGGAGGTTTTTATGGCTCAGCCTCAAGGGTATGATGTCCACCCCAATATCCTCCACTATGTTTGCAAATGTACACAAGGCTTCATTTATAGCCTGAAACATGCCCCTAGAGCTTTGGTTAGAAGCTTCGGATTGCATTGGTTATTATGCTTTCAGTCTCTCGGGCAGACACTTCTCTCTTCATCACCATACCACCTTTTGACATTCTTATTTTCTTTGTATACATGGATGATTTATCTTGGTTTCTGGTAGTACTCCCAAAGCTGGGTTTCCCATTTTATTTCCTATCTCCATGAAAATTTGCCCTCAGAGATCTTGGCCCTTATCATATTTTTTGGGCATCAGGCTCAACAACAGGGCTCGGTTTTTGCATCTCAATCAACAAAAATATTATTGCTGACTTGCTCCACCGCACTCAGATGGAGGCTTCTAAACAGCCCCTACACTCGAAAGCCTTGGACGCACCATTATGTCAGTTTGATGGTGTTCTTCTCCCAATACCTCAGAATTCGTCGTATATGGCGGCTTTACAGTATGTCACTCTCACTCGCCTGATATTGCTTTGTGCCTGTGAACAAAGCTTGTCAGTTCATGGCCAAGCCCCTCTGATGTTCACTGGTTGGCTGTCAAACCGCATTCTTCATGTATTTAAAGGGTACCCATCTCTCTTGGGGTCTTCATTTTCAACCTTCCACTTCTATGGAGCTTTAGGGATTATACGTGATGCTGACTGGCCTCCTATATGGATGATCGCAAGAGCACCAATGGATATTGTGTCTTCCTCTGCTCAAATCTCATCTCATGGTCCTCCTCCAAACACGCCATTGTATCTAAGAGCGTGCTGAATCTGGAATACCGAGGATTAGTCTCTCTCACGGCTGAGCTGGTTGGCTTCAGTCCCTTCTTCAGGAGCTTGTTTGCCCACTTCTCCACCAGTCTTTATTGGTTATGTGATAATTAAAGTTGCAGCTCATCTGCGCCAATCCGGTCTTTCATTCTCATTCCAAACACATCGAATTAGACTTGCATTTTATCAGGGAAAAAGTGTTGCGACAAGAGCTTCAAATCTGCTATGTACCATCCACTGATCAACTTACTAATATTTTAACCAAACATCTGTCTATTTCCCAATTTTGTAGCTTACGAAGCAAGCTCACAATCACCTCCCACCTATGAGGCTGAGGGGGGATGATAAACCAAACAGATCCTAACCTAACCTCCTCTCCCACAGGTTGCTAACTGAACAACGTTGTAAACTCCCCAAACCAACTCACCCACCACCTTACCTAGCTATTAAATACCCACACCGATGCTTACGCTTTTAAACAAATAAGACAATTTTCTTCTTCTTTCTTTATTCGTGTATTTTCTTGATTGTGTGTAACAACTTCTATTTAGAGTACGCGCATTAATTTCATTATTATATTTGGGCCAAAGAAGGATGAAATTGGAAAACTGAAGGTTGAGCTCTCCTCTTCTTGTATATTGTCAAACAAAAAATTCATTGAGTTGTATTTGTATCCATTGCCTTGTTGTGGTAGCAGCAGCGCAGGTTATGTGGCCTCATTTGCATCCGAATATTTGTAAAGAATATCAGTCAATGATCATTTGAATAAATATGCCTAGGATCATGGACTTAATTTCCTTGATGTTAGTAGAGCTGTCCATTAGCACTCCTCTAATTTGACTCTAATAGTTAGTATAAAATTGTTTACATGTTAATCAGACAATCAAATTCTTATTCTAGTCAATGCTTCATTGCTTCTTTTATTTTTAGTCTTAACAAATATAACCGGCCAGGCACTTATTAGACATGGCCACGGGTGCCTCATTAATTTAATTTGAAAGGTTTTTACGATATTTTGGATCATACCTGATTAGAATCTATTGTAAGTTGCTTTCAGCCATTCTTCCGAATGACAGGTAAATTGCCTCATTCTATATATCTTTGACAAAAAATGCACAGAACAGAATAAAAAGATAAGGGAATCGACTACTTATTTTATTATATGGTATAGGACACGTCCCACACAGCTTAACAGATTGACTGGCAAAGCATGATATCCAACATGAAAAATATATTTATTTCTCTGAAATAGTATTAAAACCCATGCATTCTTGATCAAGCCCTGGTGATGCCTCCTAACCAATTTTAGGCACCATACTCACGATGCCATAGCTATCAACCCATACACGAACCCTGTCACAACGGAAATCAGTGGTCACCAGTGTTCCTTCTTTCACAATGCCTGCCTTCACATTCAGATTCTCCCTCTCAATAATTGCTGCTGCTGCCTCTCCATGTACGCCCACCAGCTCTGGCCATGAACTCTTGCCTAGTTTAATTTACCATGAAAACACATATATAAACATGGAATAGTTTATTATCTCCTGCATAATACATAATGTTTATATAAACCACTATGTACAAAATCTTACCATCAGGGCAAGTTGCCATCTTGTCTTACAGTTCTGATCTTCTTCTGATGCAAAGTGTTTGTGGGAGGAAATAGGGTATTTATAGGGGAGAGTGAGTTGGGGTGGGAAGCAAAGGTCGGAATAAATTTAGCCGGCCAGGGTCTTTGAAAATTGATGTATTGACTTGGCTTGAGATCTCTAAATGCTTTTAATAAGACGGGCAATGGTGGATTTGCCATTTGAAAGCTTACTCTGAACGAATATTCTTTTCTAGAGTATTCCTCCAAGGAAGACAAGACAGGCAGATATTCCATTTTTATTTCAGTTGTATAAACAAACTTATTCGAATGTAGTGGGAAGACACAAGTTAAATAGTCAAAAAAGATAACCCAAACAGAAAGTACTACCCCAAAAAAAAGGGATTGCTTGGAGCCAAAATTGTCACTGCAAGAACGATAAGACGAATGAAAATTAGGAACCTTTACAGCAACCATCCTATTTGGAATGTTTTTAATATGTTTTGTATATTTCTAAATAATTTTTTTTTAAAAAAAAAACTTTTAATATGTAGTCATGTATTGATTTTCAATTTTTTTTTTTTTAATTATAGTTTAAAACAATTTTAAAAAACAAGTAAAAATAATTGAAAACAAGTCAAATATGTTCTCAAAAAATACTACATTTTCAAATTAAACCGTTCTCAAACATAGCCTTGAATCTTGTAAGAGGTGCAAGAGCATTTGGAATTCTTAAGCATGTAGACAAAGGAAACAGCTTTGCAGGTATGGTCAAGAATCAGAGAGTTGCATGTTCCTGGTGTGGTTTTCAAGCCTTATTTCATCTATGTAACGTTCAGGACAAGCCACTCTATTATCTTATCCCGCATAAAGACATCATAACTACAATGAATTAATATACATTTCCTTTATAATATATTTAGAGGCCTAGCTTCTCATAAAGGACCAGTACATGAATAAAAATTATTAAGATGTGTTTAGAAACGTTAATTTTTGAAAACAAATTTTAAGAATGGTTTTCAAATATGGTACTATGATATTTTTAAGAACAAAAAGATGTTTGGAATTTTAAATATTTTAAATTTTTTAAAGTACCATTCATTTGTATTATTTTACTTTCAATCATTTTTCATGTTTATATAATTATATTTTAAAATAGTCCTTAAAAAAATTAAAAATAACTAAAAACTAAAATATATTTTAAAAAGATAGTTAAAACAAGTTTTCAAGCCACCTTTCTTTATCAATCGAAAACAGTTTTTAGTTTGTTTTTAAAATTATTATTATTTTAAAAAAAATGGTTTTCAAACATACTTTTAATTTTTATCACAATGTTTTGATAAGAAAAAAAGAATGAAAACTCCTTTAATCTAATAAATATGAAGTAGTTGAACTCTTATCCACCCAATATGTTAATCATGAGAAGGAAAACATTGAATCAAGACCTTGAATGTTGAAATTCTCAGTAGAAACAAGAACTTTCTTGGACAAAGGCTGCATGGTAGGAAAAAAATTTGTCTTATCGCTAGAAAAAAGGTACTGTTATTTTAATGGGTACTTTAATAAACAAAAATTAGTTATTGATACAACCCTCGTGACTATGTCTTCGTGGTCCATCTAAATGTGAAACCCTATTGCAGACAAATATTATCAGTAACCATATATCCTTCTAATATGATTACGACAGTGACAAATGATTCTCCCTGTCAACTCTTGCATTGGTGATCTCCCCTTGCATTAGCATAGCTCAAAGAATTGAAAAAAAAATAAGAAAAATAAAATAAAAAGGAAATCTTAAATTTGTTCTATTTGATTTGTAATTAAAAGGTTAAAAATAAAAATAAAAATAATTATTCCACTCCAATTTATATCTTGATCACTTACTGTGTGATAAATTGTTGCAAGTTATAATTCAGCAAGAGCCATCAACGCAGACAATATATATGGTTATTATAATAGATGGGTTCACTGAATATTTTCAGATTTATATCCAGGTTTGAAATTGAGGATGAAAAACGTAAGCTGATTTTCAGAAGATATTTATTCATGAGAAAGCTTGATACACCAGAAAGCAGGAAGATTCAGAGAGAGGTTTGGTTTTGGTTCCAACCAGCATTAATGGAGACCAGTCTTGTTCTGGGCAGGCACCTCACACGACTTCGTTAATAATGCAGAACATAGGCAGATTATTGTAGAAATGAACAGCTTAAACCACAAGATGTTAATAATGGAGAAAACCATAAGACTTTGTTTTTGAAAATCGAGAAAAAGAAAAACCAGAAATCACTTGGTCTGCCGGTTTTGGGCAGATAGAGAAGCTGAAAGAGCTAGATTCGAGGCAGGTTAACCATGATTCGGCTTCCATCTGTAATTGACTTACCATACAATACATATCATGTCACCCTTGAATCAGGGTCATTTCTTCTCCTTTTTCTCAATTTTATTGGCCTCCAAACAGACTGTTAAGAAGTAACACTTTTTTCTTTTTCATGTGTCGAAGATTTTTCGAATAGGTTTAGTCGGCCCAGAATGCTGGAAGTCATTGCCAAATCTGGTTGATTAGTGTCGGCTTCCTAGAGGTACTGATGTTTCTGTTTTCCTCATTCATATAATTCGACTCTCTTTAAGTTTTCTGATTTTCTTACCCTCTGCTGTTATGAAGCCGTATTGAAAATCCCTAGTCTTCCCTCTATGCACATGGGCTCCCTCAACTCCTCTTGCAACCTAAGTTTGCTTAATTCATCATCCTTTTTTCCTTTCAAGTGCATCTATCTGTGTTCTGATCTGTGATGTTGCAGGTTGTAGAGAAGATTAGGAAAGAAAGTGAAGAAAAGAAAAAAAGAAAAATTGGACTCCTTATTGTTCAACTTTGGTTAGCCCACAATCTTATTTGTTTTTGGTACTTGCAATGGAAGAATTATCATAAAGAAAGGGGGAAATTTACACACTTTCGACTTATTGGCCGACTCTATTTATTTTTTTACAGTTAAATGGCGAGAAGTACATATCGCAAAACTCCGATTAGATTGGTGAGAGCATCTTCATAAAGGGCAGCATTCTACGCAATATAAGAATAAATAGTAAACACCAGCCTTTTCACAGTACCTAGCCAAACAACCGGGACCCTGTGGTAACAATGCCCACTCCTCGGTCCACCAAATGCGGACCCTACGTGCAAACTGGACCAAATCTGCAGCGCCCAAACAATAGTTCCTCTAACCGATCTCAACATCCGGTGACATAGGATTCCTCCCTTTCAACTGTTTGCTTTTAGCGACCCGCCTTGTTACTCACGAGGAGCTCAGGCCATGAGTCTACCTACATAGGCCACAGGTCAAAACTTTGGTTTTTAGAAAGAACATTATAAGAAATTTGAACAACGGTGATGTAAATATAAGATAAACTATAAAACCCTGGTTAAATTACCTCTGCCATTTCGACCCATCTCTTTTCCCTTCACAAAGCAAGTATGCGCTTGCTAATTAAGCTTGTGATCTTTGTATGTCGCTAGAGGGCTATTTAGATAGAGTATGCTTTGATAGGTTTGTAGTAGTTTCTTTATTGACTTTCTTCTGTCAGATTCAAACATCGAAGTTCTCACCGGAAATATGAATTTTTGGTGCTCTTGGTTATGGCAGCTTGCTGACAAATTATTTCCATTTAAAAATGGTGAAAAGGCCAGATTACAACTGTCGCTAGTTGACCTAGAGAACATGAAATTTCCATAATAAGCTAAGCTTCACAGCCGTAGCCTTCGTCTTTGACCCTTTCCTTGATGGTGCGTGGCAAACCTTATCATCAACGAATGATTTAGGCTGCAAGTGAAAGGGCAAGCAAAAGATAATAATGGTATTTTGTGACTAGACCCCCATTTGCTGCTGTTTGGATAGATGCAGAATATAAAGGGTCATCTCGTAAAGGAATCTTCAGAAAATGGTTCAACAAAGAGGCTTGTTGTAAGTTTGTAACCATGAGGGTAACCTTCTTGCTAACAATCGTACATGTCATCGGTTGTGCACGTGCTTGGCTTAATTTGCAGTATGCCAAACGCCTCCTTTAATGATGTTGCTTTCTGGCTCACAACAATTTGAGAATCTAAGAGGACTGGATCATTTGATGGTTCTTATAATCTAAAATCCAAATAACTGATTATCCCACATTAAATTCCGATTCAAAGGGAACTCAGTTTATATATATATTGGATCACATTTGTTGTATTATATATATAACCATGCATGCTGAAGTTCTTCCCTTTTAATAAGTATTCACCATTCATTTTCATAATTTGTTAGCTAGATAGAGACAATTGAAATTAAGAGTGTTTAGTGGTATGATTTAAAAATAGTTTATGTTGAAATTGTTTAAAATTTTTTTAACCTTGTTTAGTGTTTTCTAAAAACAGTTTTTTAAAAACAAAGTAGAAGAAAGAATGGTTTTTAGAGAATAAGTAGAAGTTATTTTCATCGGTTTTAAAAACAAAAGGAAAATATAATTTTTTTTTAAAAATAATAAAAAAAACAAGTAAAATAGAATAATACATTTCCTTTCTCTTTTCATGATCTATTGATAGCGGAGAATTTTAAAATATGATATTCTTTTAAATTACATGTACTTTTATATTTTTTTTTAACTTCTTTTAAATTTTTCATTAAGCAAATAAATTTCAAATAAAATATACTTGATTCATGAAAGTCATTAATTGCTAAAAAATAATTTGATACTCCAAAACTAATTTAATTAATTCTAAAAGTCAAGAAATTCAATAACATTAGTAAATTCATAAACCAAATTTATTTTAAATGTCTAGGTTAATTTCTTCTTTATATATACATACATACATACATACATACATGTATATACATACTATTAGAAAAATTAGGCCTAATGCAACCTATGGTTAATTACCCTAGAGGGGGATGAATAGGATGATGATATTTTTTTTGCAAATTTAAATTATGTGAATGTTAGAGACAAATATATGAAAATATATAATAAAACAGTGTAAAAACAATTGCATATAAAGTAAAGGAGTAGAGAAGAAGAGAATGCAACACAAGATTTTTTATAGTGGTTTGGTGCAACCCGACCTACATCCACTCTTCTCTAGCTTCAATCCCAAGCTTGAGGTTCCACTAATTCAAGGCTTCCAAACCAAATCTTCAAGCAATACAATCGGATTATGGTTCCAATCCACCATCTTGGACTTTTGGCTCCAAGCACCCTTTACACTTCTCAAGAGATACTCCACTTTTGGACAACCCCTCAAGTGATACTCCTCGCTTGAGAATCCCTAAGTGATACCTCACACTTAGATTCTTCTTCTCAAAAATATACAAATAATTTCACAAACTACCTAAGTATAAAACTTTAGGCTCAAATGATACAAGTAAACTAGGATTGAATGGTGCACTAAAGATATGCAAGTTTTTAGAATAATGGTGGTACTAAAAAACACTCTTCCAAGGCTCAAATTATATTCAAGAAAGGTTTGGGAAGGTTAAGTTCATTAACAATGAATATTTAGAGCCTTTTATATGAGGAAAAAAAACAAAACTAACCGTTGGGGGTTCAACTGGTCGAGCTGGGGGTCGATCGGTTGGACTAGCCGTTAGCATTTAATACTTGGCAGGTGACTGTTGGACCTCGACTGATTGAGGTGTGGGTCGACTGGTTCCTCATTCGGTTGAACAGCCATTCTGGAAGAGAGGAGAAGATTTTTTTGCAACCTTTGACCGGTTGAGGCTGCGGTCGACCGGTTACTGTTCACACCATTGATCGGTTGAACTGGGAGTCGACTTGCTCCTAGACCAGTTGAGTTGGGGATCGGCCGGTTCCTCATCCGGTTGAACCGGTCGAGTCGTTTTTGGCTCAACAACCAACCTTTTCAACTTAAAACCTTTTAAACAAATTTGCAAAACATTTGAGACAAGGTTTAGTTGGAAACAGGAAATCATCCATTTTAAAATATTTAAAACAAAATAACTCTTGGATGATTTTGATGCGTAAGTAAAGAATGTAATGCATGAAAATCCTAGTGCACCAACAACCTTACAAGGAGATCTTATGAAGCTTGGGTCTTGAAAAATACTTCTCTTTGAAGTGGTCTTCTTCTTTCATGATTTCTCCTTGGCTTGATTTGTCTTTGTGATTGTTACTTTGAAAATCATCTTGTCTAATCACACTTGAAATATAATCATTAGTTCTAAACCTTATTTTGTTATCATCAAAACCGAGATTAGTCAAACCTTGGTTTCACACACACACACACACACATATATCTATAATATATATATATATATATATATATTAGGCAAATAAACTCAAATTAAGCAAGACTTGTGTTGGATTCATTAATGAGTTTAGTAATTTTTAAAAATAATTTAAAAATTGTATTGAATTTATTGATGAGTTTAACAATTTTTTTTAAAATAATTTAGAACTCAAAAAATAGATGTAATCATTAAAAAAAATAATAGATCAAATTTATATATTATGAGTTATAACTTTACTATTTCTCCTATACATATAAAATTATTTTTTGAATTTAGGTAAATAAATTATAAATTAAGTAAGATATAATTAATAATTTAAATTCTTTAATGAATTTTAAATTTTATTAATAATAATTTTGTATTCAAACAAATGATCTAAATTAATTGAAGGTTTAAATTAAAACATTATAAAATATTATGTTCATAATTCAATACTAAATGTGTATATGAAATGAAAAACTTGATTCATTAATTACATGTTAAAAGTTAAACATTATTTATTATTCATTTTAAATACAATATTGTTAAAAATTATTATAAATAATTTTTAATCCAAAATTTACAAAGATGTTAATATCCTTATGTTTTTAACATATACTAAAATAGTTGTGGATCCCGTATTTTGCTCAATGCATTCCCACTCGGATGGCGAGCTCGATTTTTATTTTGTTTGGTGAAAATTTGATTTTTAGAAAAGGACTTGGAGTCGCCACTTATTTTTGTTTTTATTTTTAAAGGGAAAAACAAAATAAGAAAGAAAAACCCTAAGTGTGACTCCTAAAGGAAAAAACGGGTCTGTAAAAAACCGAGTCTGGATCCAGAGGTCAAGTTACTCATTGGGAAAGTACGGTGGTGAGCCGTAGCACCCCTCTAAGCCCGTATACGTACGGTCTCTACTAAAACGAATTGAGGAAATTGTGACAATTAATTAATTAATTATAGATACCACGAAAAATAATCAATATACAAATCATGGTGAAAATTAATATGCACAAAAACAATGATGAAATCTAATTACAAAAATACACAAAATAAATAAAGGATATTAAAAAAAAGTTTTAAAGAAATTTCAAAGGATTTTATTAAAAATGATTTTGAATTAATGATTTCCATTATTTACTTATAAAAAAAGAATTAATTTATTTTCTCAATTTCATTTGTATTCAATTTTCAAAAAAAAAGTTGTTTACACTTATTGTATCAAATGAATTTATTATAAAATTTCAATTTGGGCACAAAAATTATTTTTACTTACTTTTACTAGAAAATAATGAATTTTTACAATTTTATTTACAAAAGTATTTAGATTCATTTTCATTTAGAAGAGTGATTTTTATAAATTATTTAAAATGACATAACTTTATTTGCAAAAGAAATTTTAATTAAATTTAAATTCCATATTTCTAAACAACACTTTTAATCCCATTTTAATTAAGGAAAAAAATTCATTTGAAAAAAATATTCTTAGACAATTTTATTAAAAATTAATTTTTTTGGAACAACTTTATTTACAAAACAATTTTTGGACAATTTTTATTAAACAAAGAAATTTTTTAGCAATGTCATTAAAAACAATTTTTCGAATTCTATTAAAAACAATTTTTTTTTTTGATTTTTCTAAATGCATTTTTCTGAATTTTTTATAAATAATAAAAAAATTATTTTATTAAAAAGAATATTTTAAAGTTAGTATTTTATTAGAAAATATTTGCTGAATTCTTCTCTCATTTAAACAAAATTTCTAATTTGTCCGATGTTCAATTCTGGTACACACCCAATAAATATATAAAACAAATATTTACAAGAACTAATAAAATTAAACCAAAATAAAAGTGGGAAATAAAATATGTACCCAAATAAACTTACAACAAGTTCCACGTGTTATCAATTTGTACTCAGCCAACAAAGTTGCAAAGTAGGTACATGCAAAAACAAAAATAACACAAATGTAAATATCCAAAAATATGTAGAGTCCAAAATAATCATGCAAACCCAAATTCAAACTTCAAATTCGTCTAATAAATTTCACTAATTAAAAATTGGCCCAAATTAACAAATATAACCCAACAAAAATATCTCACATGTCATGATCCTTAATCTAGAATTTTCAAATTAGTAGCCAGAATATAAGCTCAATTAATCAAACCCAAAACATGATAAATTAAAATAAATCTCATTGGGCCTAAATTTAATATCCCATAATTCAAGCCCAATTTAATATACACCATAATTGTCCCATGTTCAGATTTGATAGTTCAAATGACCAAACCCATATCAAATATTCAAATAATCCAACAAATCTCACCCACATTATGGGCCCCAAAATTCACATCAATTAACAAGCCCCACATAAAAAAAAATACATGGTCAAGGAGAAATAATATTCAAGCTCAATCCAATAAGCCCAAACAAATAACAACTTAACAATAGACCCAAGTCAAATAAACAATATGCAATTGATATAATCCAAATATCCCCAAATTAATCACCAAATACAATATACCCACAAACCCAAAATTAACAAATTTCAAATTAATTCACTAACAATAAATTAAATCAAATTACATATTAATCTACAACAACAAATTAACCACAAATTTCATATTAATTCAACAATCCAAATTTCACAAACAACACTTACCATTAAAATAAAATAAAATAACAACAATAACAATAACAATAATAATAATAATAGTAATAATAATAATAATAATAATAATAATAATAATAATAATAATATACTAATAACAATAACAATAACAACAACAACAACACAACAACAACAACAATAATAATAATAATAATAATAATAATAATAATAATAATATAATAATAATAATAATAATAATGGAAAATGAGTGATACGGGGAAGTGAGAGAATGAGAGAAAAAGGGAGGGGTCACCGGCCGGTAGGGGCTCGTCGGCGGCGACCGCCGGTGATCTTGCCGACCAGCAGTGGATGACTTTTTGGGAAATGATTACTACTCAAAAAGTGCTATTTCATAGCTTGTAATTAACTCTTTTAAATACTTTTGAGTAGTAGTTATTGCCTTTTAACCCAATTAACATGTTAAGGACCATTGCAATCAATTCTAATCAAATTGTGTTAAGTTTTGGTGTTTTGATAGCTTTTTGATCACCAAGCAATCCGAGATTGATGAGAGTTATTTGGAATCTATGGCAAAGCAATGGAAAGCTCAGAAAACATGAAGAACCGAAGCTTTGAAGTCCTTTGCCATAAGCAAATCCGGAATGCAAGGAGGGGAAGAAAAGAGAAATCTGCCATGAAGCATTCTTGATGACAGTCATGTCAGCCACTTTTGGAGTACTTCCTGAAGTCCAATTTATGCATGCTATATGTTCGTTTCGAAGCTTAGGAAGTCAACAATCCAATGCTTCAAATGGTGCACAATTCGGAGTTGAAAATGAAGGAGTTACAGCCATTGCAAGCCGATCACTCCAAGCTGAAGGAAGAATTTTGCACAGCGTTGCGAAATCCACCATTTTGTTGCGAAATGATTTCGCAGCCATTTTGCACAGTGCTGAGGAATTCCTCCTGAATTTTCCCGATATATGCGAAACGTAGGAAGCCGAACACCGCAAGCTGAAAGACCACTTCGCAGCGTTGCAAAATCAGCCTTTTGCTGCGAAGTGATTATGCAGCCCTTTTTGTGCATCTGCGAAATCTCGCAGACCTCGTTTTCACCTGCGAAATGGTCCTTAGTGCTTCTCGATATTTGTGCACCGACTCTTTTAGATCTTTTCTTCAGATATTTTTGTATAAATTTCCATGCTTCTCCTTGTAATCCACCAACCATAAGATTTCTTAGTTAGGAAGGTTGGAAAAACATCTCTATATATATTCCCTTGCATCCACTGTAAAATATATAGATATATCATATACAGAATCAACGAACAGAGCACTTGCTCTGTTTTTCATATATATTCTTGTTTTCTCGTTAGTTTTCTTTCTAGCCAATCAAACTCTGAGGATTTTTCCTCAGAGGATGAGAGGCTAGGCTCTTTGTCTCTTGGAATGAAGAAAGTCGGGTAAGTTTCCACATGCATAATTTGGAAGTTTTGTTGTTTTAGTTTTTAATGAAGAGAAAGTGTGACCCGTTAATGGTTTTTATCTTTTTAGTTAACTTAAAACGCCTTGAAGTCACTTGGGCCAACACTTGGTAAGACAAATGATCTCCGTCCATGGAGATTCACTAGTTTATCTCTTGCAAGCCTTTGGGAGGTGACTTGAAGGTAGGATTTTCTAGAATAGCCAACACTTGGTAAGCTTTTGGACTCCAAGGAGACATCCATTAGTTATCTCTTGCGAGCTTTTGATGGGTTATCCAAGGTTAAAGATCACCTTGAATGGTAAGTGCTAGGTGAGACGTATGAGTCATTGCAAGGTGCATCAGTGAAAGGGATTTAGTGTCTGAACCCATTAATGGGAAGCATCTGTACAACACCAGTTAGAGAAGGAACTATATGTTAATTCTCTAATGCGAAGAAAAGAAACAAGTGACAGGAACTCTCCCTTTTTGTATGAGGAATCTGAGCCTAGTGATCTGAAACTCCAAGAAACATCTTTCTTTGTAAGTAAAATCAGTTACTATTTTTGGTTAGTTTAAAACCAAACCTTTTTCTTTCAAACATCTTTATGTTTTCTTTTAAAGCTAACCTTGAAATGAAAAGGCACCAATTCAACTTTGAATTAATATCATTTGTGAAGTGAAAACCCATCTCAGTGAACGATCCTAGAGCCACTATGCTATAGTAGCTTTGTCTTTGCTACCCTAGTTCATGGTGTAATAGGTTATAAATTTTGTTGATTACTCCCTCAATCAAGGAGCACCCAGCTGGACATGAATCGGCTGATACACCAATTGGGCACGAATCAGGAAACACAAATGAAATAAAATAAACTAAAATAAAAATAATAAAATAAAAAATGGAAAAGAAATAAGAAGTCGACTGCTGGACGTTTTCTTTTTTTTAGGTAGAGAAAAGGCTGAGAAATGGGGGTTTTGGCTAAGTGTGGTGCTTGGGGGAAGAGAAAAAAAAAAAAAAAACTGTCGGTGTAGCCATGTGGAGATAGCCCAACAGGGAGGAGGTGGGGGAAATTGAGGGATTGAAGAAAATGAAAATGGGGAAAGGGAAGAAGGATGGGGGAGTCGGCAAGTGGGGAGAAGAAATCAAGAAAAAAAATGGGAAGAAAAAGGAATAGGGGCGTCGACCGTCTTGGGAGTTGGGGGGAGCCAAGAAAAATGGGGAGCCTTGGGGGGGGGGGGGGAATCTAAAAAAGAGGAGGTGGGGGAAATCGAGGGTTGAAAGAAAATGAAAATGGGGGAAGGGAAGAAGGATGGGGGAGTTGGCAAGTGGGGCGAAGAAATCAAGAAAAAAAATGGGAAGAAAAAGGAATAGGGGCACCGGCCGTCTTGGGAGTTGGGGGAGCCTGGGGGGCTTAGGAATTGGAGGGAAATCTAAAAAAGAGGGGAAAAAAATGGAAGGCCAAAATGGGGGAAAAATTGAGGGAGGTCGGCCAAAAGGAATTGGGAGGAGAGAGAAGGAATGGGTGGGTGAGGGTAGGTAGAAGAGAAAAAAGGAAGAGAGGGAGAGAGGAAAAAATAAGATAATAAAATAAAAAATAACTAAATAAAATTATAAAATATATAATAACAACAATAATAATAATATAATAATAATAATAAATAAATATAAATGAAAATAAAGAAAATAAAATAAAAAAATAAAAAAATAAAAAAAATAATTTTCAAAATAATGAAAACTAAAAATTAAAAGGTGAGTGGGCCTAAAATAACATGGGTAATCAAGATTTAACATTGGGCTTAAAATTAGTGTAAAAGTAAAATTGGGACAAATTTTGGGGTCTACAATAGTATACATATATATTTTTATAAAAAAAATAATTTATGATTTTATTATAATATTATTATTTATATTTTACTAAAAACTATTTATTTTTTATTTTATTTGTAATTGCCAAGACTATTTTCATTTTTAATAAGACTTGACTTAAATTTAATTTATATTTTGAAAATTGAATTTGCAATGTTTTCACAAAACCAAAAAAAATTAAAAACAACTTATCCAAACAAGTTTTTTGTTTTTTATTTTCAAAAACAATTTGCCAAACACCTTTATTTCTATAAAACACTACAAAATTGTTTTTTGTTCTTTAATTTAAAAACAATTTTTAAAAATAAATTTCGAAAAACATGAACAAACAAACCTTAAATATTGCTAAAATCATTTTATTTAATGGAAGTATGAGCAAATTTTTGCTACAACTTTTTTTTTTTTTTTTAAATGGAACATAGATCTAATTATCTTAATATTACTAATATGGATATATAAATTTTCTACAATTTTTTTGTTAGATCTATGTTAGCAATATTAAGGGAAAAGTTATTATTTTTACTCTTAATTAAATTTTTTACTACAACTTTTTAAAAAAGTTTGCAAAAACATGTTTTAAAAAAAAAGAAAAAGAAAAAGAAAAAAGAAATCAAACATAGATCTACAACTTTATTATGACAATTTTTTTACTATAACATGGATTAGATCTATGTTAGTGATAATAAGGGAAATTTTTACTACAATTATTTTTTAAAATGAAACATAAAAAAAATGTTTTTAATAAGTTGTCTAGAAATCATTTTTAAATAATAAAATTGGCCAAAAATGATTTCAAATAAAAAAAATGTCAAAAATGATTTTCAAATAAAGTTGTCCCAAAACTGACTTTTAATACATCCGTCAAATTTTTATTTTTTTTTTATAATATAAACTAGCCAAAAATAATTTCTAAATAAAAACAGTCAAAAATGATTTCTAAAACAAAAAACTGTAAGAATGCTTTTTAAAATAAAGCTATAATAAAACTATAAATGTTGTATAATTATAAAGTGAAAGGAGAAGAAAACAAGGAGAAATTAGAATGTAGAAAAAGAATATAGTGGATTTTCATTAGAGGTATCTCTCTTTTATAGGGAGTCACAAAGAGATATACATTAATATGGATGATCATCTACAAGTTCCCATAATCCGATAAATTTTCATATTTTCTAACACTCTCCTTTGGATGATCATAAGAATATGGTAACTGCCTCATTAAAAACCTTGCTAGTAAAACCCAGTGGGACAAAACCTGGACGAAGGAAAAAAGAGTGCAATATATCCATATTAGCATTCTTACCCTCATGTAAACATGATTATGATTTCTTCAATATTTCAAATGGTAGATCTCTCATTCTTCACATTCCAATGTCATACTTTAACTTTTTCAATGTGGTCGAAGGTAACGCCTTTGTGAATAGATCTGCTAGATTATTGCATGACCGAATTTGTTGAACATCAATCTCACATTTCTTTTGGAGCTCATGAGTATAGAAGAATTTAGGAGAGATATGCTTAGTTTTGTCACCTTTTATGAATCCTCCTTTAATTTGTGCAATATAAGCAACATTATCTTCATGTAACATGGTTGCATTGCCTCTAATGGAAGGTAGTCCACATGTTTTTTGTATATGTTAGATCATTGACCTTAGCCATACACATTCACGACTTGCTTTACGAATTGCAAGAATTTCTAAATGATTTGAAGATGTGGCTACCATTGTTTACTTGACTGATCTCCAAGATATTGTCATTCCACCATAAGTAAAGGCAAATCCCGTTTGAGATCGAGCTTTATGAGGATCTAAAAGATACCCTACATCTGCATACCCAATCAATTGTGATTTTGATTCTTTTGAATAATATACACCCATGTCACTTTTTCCATGAAGGTATCACAATATATGTTTAATCTCATTCCAATACATTTTAGTTGGGGCAAAATTGTATCTTGCTAGTAAGTTGACAGAGAATGCTATGTTTGGTCTAGTACAATTTGCAAGATACATTAGTGCACCGATCGCACTGAGATATGGTACGTCTGGACCAAACAATTTTTCATTTTATTCTTTAGGACGAAATGAGTCTTTGTTCACTTCAAGTGAACGAACAACCATAAGGGAATTGACTGGATGTGATTTTTCCATATAAAATCATTTAATACTTTCTCTATATATGTTGATTGATGGACTAATATGTCATTTGAACAATGCTCGATTTGTAGGCCGAGACAATATTTTGTTTTCCCCAAGTCTTTCATTTCAAATTCCTTCTTTAAATAATTGGCTACTTTTGTGAGCTTTTCAAGAGTTCCTATAAGGTTTAAATCATCCACATACACTGCAATTATTATAAGCCCAAAATTTGATTTCTTGATAAAACACATGGGTAAATTGAATTATTCACATATATTTCTTTTAACAAATACTAACTCAAACGATTATACCACATACGTTTGAATTGCTTTAATCCATACAAAGATCTTTGTAGTTTGATTGAGTACATGTTTTAAGGTCTTGGATTAGTTGCTTCAGACAATTTGAATCCTTCAGGGATTTTCATATATATGTTAGTATTTATAGACCCATATAAATAGGTGTAATAACATCCATAAGACGCATATCTAGTCCTTCAGAGACTAATTAAAACTTATCAAGTATTGAAGTTGCTGATTGCATCCATTACGGCGGAAATAAGTTTCCTCATAGTCTATACTAGGTCTTTGAGAGAAACCTTGAGCAACAAAGTCGTGCTTTATATCTTATGATTTCATCATTCTCATTTTGTTTTTTCACAAAGACCCATTTATATCCAACAGGTTTTATGTTTCCAGGTGTTTGAACTACAGATCCAAATACCTCTCGTTTTGTTTAACGAGTTTTAGCTATGTTTTGGATTGCTTCTTTCCATTTTGGCCAATCATTCATTTTTCGACATTCATTCACAATTTTGGTTCTTTATATTCATCATTTCTCATGATGTCCTAAGCCACTTTGGAATGCAAATATAATTATCCTATGATATAATGTCGATTAACGTTCTTTGTTTTTGCCTGTTTGGGGATTTGGACCCCCCCCTTTCATTGGAAATCATCTTCAGTTCTAGTAAAACCGGTATTATGATCAATTTGTTTGTTCTTCAGGTAGCTAACCTGTTTAATCAAGTTGGGGTTTTCATCCTTTTGACCATTTCATATTTGAGAACCTCTTCAGGAGTATAAATTTTTTCATATGTTGGTGCAGTTCTTTTTCTAGGATTAATAAAATCATTTGAGCAATAGCGTCTAGCCTAACCTTCTCAGGTGTGTCTTAGATTCCATATTGCTATGATATTCTCCAATTGTCCTTACAGACATCAAATATGTGTTGGGGCGTTCAACAGCTGACATATGTGACTTGGTTTTTACTTTCTTTTATAATGTGAAAGCATTAGGATAATTGGATTTTGCAAGTCTTGGCAAATGACAATCAATTTGAAACTTTCTAACCTCACATTGTCTTGGTACGAGGATCAAGATAAAGTCAAAGTTAATGCATTCCAAATAATTTCACGTCCGTTATTCCGCTGGAAACTAAGGTTCTTTTCCCTTAACGGTGAGAAAATGTCTCATTAAAATGCATAATATATGCACAACATGTTATTCTACTTAAATGTATAAGTAGACAGTCACTTAATAAAAACTTTGGTTTTATCAATGTACATCCATACGACCTTTTACCCCCGAGGGACCAAATTGGTTCTTAAAAGATTCTTTTGGATCTATTATCCTATAAGTTCATTCACATGGATCAAATACGCACTAGTGACATAGTTATGGCTAAGCTCTTCTAGCAGCTTTTAATCAGGTTTCTATCACCTGATATAGTATTGAAACATTGGGTTTGTCATCAATGATGTGCAATTAATGAGGACAAGAAGTTTTAGTCAAAATATTACAAGTCAATAAAACTGTATACAAAACCTTGTCTTTATGAGTTGAAGAAACATATATCATAAAGAAAGAGTAAAATATCAATGGAAAAATCATTTTAGTCATTGAATGATGACTACGTTAATAATTGTGGTAAAAGCAATGAGAGTGATATATACATCACAATAAAACAAATATGCAAAAGATAATTTAAAAAGTTCGTATTTCTTAAATAATCTTACACATTTGAATTTTGTAAGTGTGGAGCAATTTTATAATGAAATAATATGAGGAAGTATTTCAATAATCAGACTTAATTGTAGTGATGATTCACATATATTTTATTGCAAAGTTATTGATTGATATGATCTAAATCAATGTGCAACAAGTTAATTATTCACGAAAGTAAAATTTTAAGAGACAATTATTGATTTAATAGCATCCTTGGTTGTCTCAAAAACTTTAATATGATAATACTATAACCCATTTTTGAACATAATAGGATGTAAGATATAACATTATATTATATTGAGGCGGACCAGTTTGATGAATGGAGGCTGTAGGCGAATTTGTGCATTGGACGGGGGGACTAGTCAGCTGGATCCAAATGTGGCTACCTACGCTAAGGCCTTTGCTAGATAAGGCACATAATTGAGATCACTGTTTTAGTAAATGATGCGGGAAGGGTAGTGACTATTGAGGGCCACAAGAGAGCTCAGCAAACTCTTGAAAATAGCGGAAGCTTAAACTTGAGAGAGCTGAAGGAAGAGACAAATAATTGAGGCAATCTAGCTCTTAGACGAGCTAGGACACGAGTAGAGGCTATCAATGTGACTTCGTAACTAGTCATGTGCCCGAAAAATCAAAAGAAGTTCTGTTTATACACCCTATTTTGATTCTGCCGATTGAATACAATCAAATACAATCAAATGGAATGGGATTCTGATGCAACGAAAAATAAAATTGCATTTTAAAGCCAAAAAGCAAATAGAATAGGATGGAAAAGATACAAAATCAATAAAAGAAGGTGGGTAGAAAACTTATTCAGATACGCGATTTGACTCTGGTATCTAATAAGTTCTACCTACATTGGATTTTGAACGCAATGAACTCCGCCGTATGAAAGGTCAATACTCTAACCACTGAGTTAAGTTAGGGTCAGTTGTATCATCTAAGGAAGAAACAAATGGAAACCGATCACATCGATGGTATTATAATAGAATAGTTATTTATAAGAATACAGATCAAAAGCAGATTCAAAGAGTTATGCATGTGGATCAATGGAATATTCATCTTGACAAGAAATTATCTTGATGAATCATAAGATATGTATCACAAGTACAAGGGCTATAGCTCAGTTAGGTAGAGCACCTCGTTTACACGCGCGCCAATGTTTTTCAGGAGAGTCCATCATGCATTGATCTTATTGAGAAATCGATGTCTTACTCCATGACTTTGAGGGAACAAGAGAACAATAGCCTGACAAACGATTCGGTCCGATTTGGGTGCCCATTTAATTTAAGCGCCAAATAGAACCCATCATTTTGAGATATTGATAAGGTGAATACCCAGTCTATTCAATGCTAGGCCTAATGAGTATAAGGACCTCAAAAAAAATCTCTTTTCGTCCTATGAACTTTAAGGTGTATGAAGTTAACATAATGGTTTGGCCTATTCTTTAATGCAGAAAACGATAGAGTTCTCATTTAACTATACGTCTTGATATAAGAGATTTACTATATGGTGGAGTAATCGTAAATTACGTTCACATATTAGATGACCTCTTTGAAATTTTATTGTTGTAGTGGCTCCTGACGAAATCAAGAAATTCAACATAATGAATAGACGCACCTGGAGCGCATACTCTTGTGACTAATATCATTGCCTCGATTTACCATAATTAGAAATATAATTTATGGTGTTGTTATTATTTGATAATCTGATATCATTAATAATATCTTTAGCATATTTTTATTAAAACATATGTGCACTATAAGAGGCCTCCAATGCAAAGGAAAAAAATGTCGAGTTGCATGGGCGAAATCTTATAGACTAGTTCTTCAAACAAAATCATTTATAGATAAATTATCAATTCAAGTTTGTTAAATCTGTTTTTTACCGAGAGGTCATAAAGACATGTGTTCGCATTGCGTACCGTTATCATGAACCTAATAAATAAATAAGTACTAGACCATATTGATTATATTTAAAAGATGATAATAACACACATAATACGCATTTCAAAATGGTACTCAGACTCATCGGCTAATATTCTCGCAGTCTCGTAGATTAAACAAACAAATACTCTCTCTCATTCATAATAAATTTAGTATATATTGATATCTCTTATTGTATATTTGCTAAAGTTATAATCACAATGAAAATTCTCTCTTACATTGTTCTTTCACTAATACAAAGAGTTGTAATGAGTGATATTTCTTATTCTAGAATATAGATTTGAGTATACTTTGAAGGACCTACCTAATATGGTAGAACTTATCTCATTAGTGACACGCAACTTCAGCACAGAGCACACAACTCTCACTCACCACCACTCAACACACTTCTTACCTTCACTCTGTTCCATTCACTTCCATCACCTTCACCCCCCCCACGTCACCATTATTAATCTCCCCCCCTTCTCCTTGACTAATCACCTCGCCCCCTCCGCCCACCCCCGCCTTCACCAGCCCACTGTTTACCTCATGACCTTCTCCTTACTTCATCCACTCCCACCCTCTCACTATCTCAAAATATCACTGTTAATACAACTTGTATATTGTCTAGTGTGTATTATATATATAATAACTCTCAACCCAAATAATAATAATCTCTATAAAGTATTTTGTAAATCGAATAATACTAATTAGTTTTGTTAGCTACTATAGGACAAAATTTTTATTTGATTTTTCGATCGATTACTTGGGTGCTAACTATAAGGAATCCAGGGTTTGAAAACGAAACTTCATGGTTAGATTTCATCTATAAACTAACTGTATTAGATATCCTCAAACCAATTGTTAGAATAGGTTTTTTTTCTTGGTATACCTTACCTATGCAAAGCACAAAAAAATAAAGTAGTACTTCTCTTTCCGTATCGCAATCATACAAGTTCCTTATATCTGGATTTTCTCTGAGATAGCAGACCTAATACAAAAAAGAAATATTACCAAACACCTATTCTCATATCTCTATTACAATCTTCTGAATGATATATTCTGATCGAGTTTCTCTATTGGCATATTGATATGCTATACAGCTTATTACTTATTATTATAATAGAACAATTATCGTCGGCTTATATTAATCAGATTAGAACAGCCCTCTCTTACTTAGAATGATTCTGTTCACATAAACATAACATAATTTAATGGAATTATAAAACAATTATCTAATTCCATTTGAATGGTTGTATATCTTCTCATTATAGTATCATTAATTAATTTATTTAATTTTTATTAGTAAGAAAACAATGGAATTTTGCGAATTATAAACACAAAACAGTGGCAAATTCTAATATTGATATTGGTAGATTTAGGAATTCTTTTTGTTGCTTATGCATTGAGAGGCCATTAGCGTGGAGGTGTAATAATGGAAGGTATTCTCATTATTGTTTTAATAAGTAGCAATAAATATATTTTATATATTATTCCTAGTATAATTCTAAAATCGTAGAGTAAGATATAATAAAGAGTGTAGTATGAGGCGAAATAAGGAATTCCTTAAGTAAAGATGCCATTATTTTCAAAGGAGTATATCGTATTCGTTCGCAAGCAAACTAAGAGGTTCGAAACGTATAGTTCTTGGTTTCGTTATTCTAAAATAAACCATGAATTACGCTTGATTTTGATTATTATATATTATTCATTGTTAATGGATGATGAAAATATGTTACATTGATTACAGGCTATTTCCGAAGTTTAGTAGTCAGGCCTTAATCTCTCTCTTATAGTGTTAATTTTCACTATTTATCATAGGAGTGCTTCTAATGTTTCTGTCTAAGGTACGCAATAGATGATTTATTTAATCTGGGCTTTTTCTAATAGAATATTTCTAAAAGTGTTTATATACCATTATTTTGAGACATTATATTAAATAATCAGGGAGTTTATATTAGCTTCTCGATAGATATTGAGTAACCAGCATGAATTATTTTCTATGTGTTATCGGGCTCAGATAGATAACAATGAGGAAGATAGACATTGATATATTCAAATTTTCAGAATCCGTTATTTATTGTTTGCTCTGTAGTATTTTGTCGTTTTTGATGGCTTGAATACGAGTTTTTCCTCTAATCGCTCACTATGGGCGCAATAGAGTATATCGATGTATTACTGTGTAGGTGTTTCAGCGATATTTTAGTACAGAAGCTCTTAATTTAGTTTCTATTGTGCTGATTCCTACATATGGTCGCTTAGAATTTGTTCGGTTATGCAGCTTCTAGGTATATTGCATGGCTGAAAAAGGAGCTTTGAGTGATGGTACTTTTAGTCCATGAATCATTTCACGACACTTCAAGAGAGGCAAAAGTGAAATCAAAGTAATCATTGTTTAAGATCATTAGTTATTTATTTATTTTGTTAGAAATTCTGATTGGAGTGTCTCTACATTTATATAGCTTAGATTCAGATTACAATCTTCAAAAGTTACTCAAGTTATTTCAACTACATCAAACACGATCTTCCACACTGCTCGTACAAAGACTCTAGCCAGCTGTATGGCCGCTATCTCTAGTGGTACCTTCGTAGTATAGTTATGCTTTCATTATGAATTTAGACTATATTAACGTATTTGGATGGGATCGGACTATTTGATCGTTATGATTATGTGTACTCAGGTACTCGTATAAGGTCGTAGGTCCTATAGACAGCAGGTTGATTCAATTTAATTTTCTCTCTCACCAATCAGGTCTGGTACACTGCTTATCGTTAATTTGAAATTGGCTCCTATCTTTGAGATTGAGTTAGTTAGTACTAATTTGAATTGTTGCTCAAATTCTAGACTTACTCATAGTATTGTTATATATAGTTCTATGTACGAGCATGCAACCATTAAGGCGGTTGGAATCGTTCTACGTAGGTTCTATTATTAGATAACTGTTTATCGGAGGATGATCGATTAAGCTTTTCTGTGGATTGTATCATATATTATTTTGTTACCTTTGGGCAACTGTCCACATAACATTTTAAAATTTTCGAGGCTGGTTATAAAATAGATTAGGGCACTCCTTTTATATATTTATTAATAAAATAATTTTAACATAAAAATCAATAAAAAAACTATATATACACACGCGGTTTCACAGGAAAATTACTACTAAATTTCCCCCCTCTGGTATAGATGAAGGAAATATTCCATAGAGGTAAGATAGTAAGAGTTTAGAATCAGTCTCAGCAGAGAATCGGTGTTTTACTACTCCATATTTCTCATTCAAGTACTTTACAGAGTAAATGTGATCCTGTCACTTAAAGTATTATCTCAATTCTATTAGGAATAGAAACACGTCTCTATTATGGTTATTCAATGATAGTTACTCTATCTGAATCCCCATCTAACTATACAGGTTAGTTAAGATTACCCTAATATTACTGAAGGATTAACAATTATTTCAATACAAAGAGATATAAATTAGAAAAAGGAGGAAATAGAATATTGCGTAATTTACCACGGATTTTATTCGATATTCTCTTGCAATTATTTATTGAGCTTTCAAGATTCCTTTTTGTCAGAATTCCAACATGTTCTGACACAGTCAGAGATTTTTTCACATAAAGAGGATATCGTGTAAATGAGAATACTTATCAAAGTAACAACTTAGCACGTGAGAGAATTGATTAAAAAAGATTTGCCAGAGGTCTGTTTTGGTCTGCTGGCTATGTCAAGCATGGGCTAGTTCTTTCATAGATCTTTGGGCTTCGCAATCCGTAAATGTATGGCCCCATTTATAGTCCAATAGAATTCCCTCAATTGATCTTCCTTAACAATAAAATATTTTTACTAGAATTTGATGAACGAATCCGCTAGAAAGGTCGAAATCTCATTTTCAAATTTAAAAATCTCTGTGTTTAATAATAAGAAATGTTATTGAATAAATTTATTTGATTATTAAATAAAAAGTGTAAAAACATTTTCAAAGGATAAACGATAATCAAGGATTATAAGAGATCTTGACAGTAAAGACACGACGGATCTGGTCATTCTTCTATTTCGCTGTTCAATCATTTTATTGTATCATGGTTATACATTTATCTACGGTCATCATATGTGCCTTAGTTGATTGTTTGTGCACAGGTTTATGGATCTGTTAGCTAGTGTTTGTTATTGCTTATTCCTCTACGACGCAACTAGCAGTATTGGTTATGTATGTTATTTCTTATATCCTCGGATATTGTTATATAGGTCATGATTACCATAAAGTATTTGAATCAGTGAGAGAATAAAATCACGCTGGAATTCTCGTCTGATTTTGGCTGGGTTTGGAAGTGCGGATTTTCAAGAAAGAGAATCTTATGATATGTTGAGGCACAATTCTCTTATGATAATCTATCCTCACTGGCTCTTGAAGTTTGTACTTTAAAATGACACTGAAAGTTTGATAGGATGCGCTTACGTAAAGATTATATTGGGCAAGCCTAATTTTTTTAATGAAAATTATGATCTCTTAGATGCTCATTGTTAATGAAATACGTATGCTTTCTTTAATTAAAATATTATCTTATTCTTTCAACTTCTACGAAACTCCAGATAATTCATTAGTATATAATATTTCTGTCGTTTTTTGGTCATTGATCAAACAGAATAGATTGAGAGTCTTATTCTCGTATTGTATTTTTTATGGATGGGCTAAATAAATATAATTAAAAAAAGAAGGACTCATTGAGATTCTCAAATTTTTGAAGATACGTTAGAGCGCTAGCCATTAGTTGATGAACTAAAAGAAAAGAGTTCTTGGCATCATGAACTTTTGTACCAGGCGCAGACATAATACTTAGATGGGCTCTATTGAAAATCCGTCGGGGGGAATGAAGAAATAGAAAATAGAATATGAAAGAAAATACAAAGAAATGAAAGGGGATCGGATTATATTTGTACTATATCTGAGATGAACCTTGTCTATTCCCATCCTTCAACTACTCTAGACTATACTTTTGGGTCTTTCAACTAACTAATTTAATCTTTCGAATATGTATGAAGTATTAACATTCTTTTTGAAATGGAGTAGACAAGACACAATATGACTTAAAAAATCAAAAAGAGAGGGAAACATAATCAATTCTTTTCTTTTAACTGATATTATATACTTTTTTACTATGCTAAAAAGATGGAGGAGTATATCTCCAGACACCTAGAGGGATAAGTATATATCATGATCTAGACTATTAATGAATATGTATATCGATTCATCTAAACATCAATGAATTTGTAGAATAGATACTCAGACAAATTAATCATGTGCCTAGGACAGATTGTGTAAGCTGGTGACACTGAGGATTTTAGAGTCAATCATGCTACTATTTCAGCTTTTTGAGCTTTATCCTCGGCTTAATTCCGATACTTCATCAATTTACTACAATTTTACTTAGATGACTGTTGGTCATAAAAGATGTCAATTAAAATTAAAAAGAAAAGAAAAGAACGAAAGGGATAATTAGGTTTTATCTCCTACAACTTAACAAGTTATTTATAAATCCAGGGACCTGGAATTTTCTTGGATGCTTTCAAAAATTAACAGGAAAACTTTGTAAGTTTTCAGTACGAATAATGATAGTATACTAGGATAGATATCATTCAAAAATGGAGATTCTTGCTCTCTGACAGAGAAAATAGATCGATATATGTATTATGCAGGGATATGACATGATATAAATAATAACAAAAAACAAGACTGTGATGAAAATAGAAGAACAAAAATTATAATAGGCCAAAGACAGATTGTTGATCAGGATAGAGATATATATGTTAGCGGAGATAAAGTAGGGACTTTATTTGGGGATAGAGGAAACTTGATACCTCACAGAATTTTTAAAAGTCGACGGATTTTCTCCTTTCGGTTAAGCTATTATAAATTTCATTGTTTGTCTTCGTATTTCGACATGTAGTTATGTTGGAGACTTTACACAGTACTTCATTGTGTATTCTACGTCCGAATATTCAGTTCTTCTTAAAATGATCTTTATCGGACTATGGGAGTGCATGTATATTGATGCATAATGAAATATTAGATTCCTTCTTTCTTCACATTAGGAACGATACTTACAACAATTCATTTCATATTTTTCATATCAAAAATACAGATTCGATGCAACAGATCAGGTTATTAATTCATCTGTGATATAATTTATTTTCCAGTACTCAGACGACTATAGTTATATAGGTAATTTGAATGCCTTCATCCTTCTGGTTCTGGAGTTTTATGATTGGAAAGGATTTCGTTTAACAACCAGAAAACATAGTCAACTCGGCCATTTAGTTTTTGTTGAACAGACATTCCATTGAGTACTTTCACTGACAGCTCTAATCCTTTGATTTTATTAGTCGTTTTCTGAACCCTTTGTTTGGTTTTCGGGGAAAACAGGATTTTGGCTGCAGGATTTGCCCATTTTTATGTCCAGGGTTGTCTGAATTTGAAAAGTTATTCACTTAGTAGGTTTCCATATTAAGGCTCAATCCAATTAAGTCCGTAGCGTCTACCAATTTCGCCATATCCCCCCTTATTTTGTTTTGAGATTTGAATCTCTTTGTGATGCCGCTCCCCTTTTCTTTCATTTATGCTTATGCTGGAACCTTTGAATTCATTAGATACCGATTCCTAAAAAGTCCTTCCTCCTTTTTTTCTTGCCTATCTTCTTTCATCTCATCTCTCTTGGGGGACCATATTTGTATTTGGTCCAATCAGAAATGATTCTATCATTTCTGTATCCTGCAATTCAATATACATGAGATATATACCACAGCATATATGCCCTTCCCTTCTTCTCATCTTTCTCATACAATTTGAGAATACTCGAACGGTCGATTCTTTTTTTTGTCTTAGCTTCCACCTTCCGAATGAAGCAGAGGAATGTCTCATTATGATCTGAATTGCATTTATCTGGATTGCATCTTTCTATTTCATTTTTCTTATCCTTTCCTTAGTCCCTTAGAGCAAGACCCTCTATAACTAAAATGGGAATTCATTAATGATTATTTAATGATCACTAAGTATTAATATATTTAAAAAATGAAAAAATTATATTATGGAATTCTAATGTATATGTATATTAGAATAATAAGATTCTAATCTAATAATTAGATAGAGAATTTCTATCTTATATAGAAAAGTATATGATATATGATATGTAATCATATCCTATATGTAATAATATTATAATATAAAACAATAAAATAAATTTCAAATTTTATTTGAATTCAAAAGAAAAATGAAAAAAAAAAAGAAAACCTTACTATCTAATTAAGATATTGATTATTTTTAAACATATAATTGATAAATAGATCGAAATTATATATTGCTCTATTCTATTAATCGTTAATATTCAATATTTTTTTTTGAATCTATATTCTTTATTCTTTTATATATTCATATTAATTGTGACTAGCTAAGAAGGAATAGTTAATAGCTAAGATACCAGCAGTTTACTGAATTTCTATGCATGTACAATTTCTGGTGAGCCCGCTTAGCTCAGAGGTTAGAGCATCGCATTTGTAATGCGATGGTCATCGGTTCGATTCCGATAGCTGGCTTTTCTCTATTTGTTTGGTTATTGATAATGTCTCTTTAAAATCAAAGAATAAAGATTATTCTCCTTTCTCCAAAACCGATCTATTATGTCGTAGGAACTTACAACTATGAATCAAAATAGAAGGAGTTAGATCTCTGCAGAACAAATCAAGAACAATACAAAAGGGTCTGGATATTGAGACAATTCATCTCATTATTCTTTGTAGTACAATACTTCAGTAGATTTCGCTTCATTTATCATTTAGTTCAGTTTTAATTTCAGTTTTTCTGTAAAATGAAATTTCAATAAAATAAGGAGTCTTTATGTCGCGTTACCGAGGGCCTCGTTTCAAAAAAATACGCCGTCTGGGGGCTTTACCGGGACTAACTAGTAAAAGGCCTAGAGCCGGAAGTGATCTTAGAAACCAATCGCGTTCCGGGAAAAGATCTCAATATCGTATTCGTCTAGAAGAAAAACAAAAATTGCGTTTTCATTATGGTCTTACAGAACGCCAATTACTTAACTATGTTCGTATCGCCGGAAAAGCCAAAGGGGCAACAGGTCGGGTTTTACTCCAATTACTTGAAATGCGTTTGGATAACATCCTTTTTCGATTGGGTATGGCTTCGACTATTCCTGGAGCCCGCCAATTAGTTAATCATAGACATATTTTAGTTAATGGTCGTATAGTAGATTATACCAAGTTATCGCTGCAAACCCCGAGATATTATTACGGCGGGGAATGAACAAAAATCCAGAGCTCTGATTCAAAATGTTTTTGATTCATCCTCCCATGAGGAATTGCCAAAACATTTGACTCTTCACCCATTCCAATTTAAAGGATTAGTCAATCAAATAATAGATAGTAACTGGGTCGGTTTGAAAATAAATGAATTGCTAGTCGTAGAATATTATTCCCGTCAGACTTAAACCTAACTAAAATAACGAGGGTTCGGTCAATTTGACCCCCCCCTTTTTCGCCGAAGTAAATTGACCTACGGTAAGGGGTCAGAGATTTTTCTCCCATTCATATATCATAGATCGGCAGGGATATTTTATTCCTTGTCCCCCCTTTACAGTACAGTATTTTATGTACCACAGCAATTAGGAATAGAGAATCTATATCAAAGAAAGGTCTTAACTGTTGGAATATTTGTTATTTGATACAGTGCGGTCAGTAACATTGGTGAATTAGGTGAAGGTACGGAAAGAGAGGGATTCGAACCCTCGGTAAACAAAAGCCTACATAGCAGTTCCAATGCTACGCCTTGAACCACTCGGCCATCTCTCCTACATAATGATTATGACCCAGAAACCGAGTGAATAGCGAGTCATTTAGATTATTGGATAGGTATGACCAATCCAATTCTAACTCTAAATATAAGGATTCCCTTTTTTTAGACTATGGTTAATGGATATTTTTAGATCATGATTCTATTTAGACTATGATTCCATTTCCATAAGAATTTAAAAATTCCTTTCTCAGTTTTAGATTTCTCAACAACAACCCCTTACCTCATAGATCTATTACAAATTCATGAATCATCCCAGGGATTTTTATATTTGTATATTTGATTGTATAGTGTACCCACTATGCACACAACACAAATGGACGGTTATTCCATTTTCATAAATGAATTATTCGATTCTTTTCTCTTTGGATCACAATTCAATCAAAACTTCTCGAGTTATCCTAATCTCTAGGAAAATTCCTTGATTCTTCAACTTCGATGAAATTGGAATAGTTATCTTCATTAGTATACGTACTACATTTGGATGAATCAGATTCAAATATTTCTTATTGGATCTGTCAAAAAGAAACAATTTGAGTAGAAGGTCCATATCTTTTTTTTTAATGATTCTTTTTTATGTTATTTCGTACTGTACAATTCCTTTGTTTGTGGGATTCTTTTCCCACAAGAGGTAATGAAAAGAATTATAGAATGGATTTGCTACCTATGCCTAGATCGCGGATAAATGGAAATTTTATTGATAAGACCTTTCAATTGTAGCCAATATCTTATTACGAATAATTCCAACAACTTCAGGAGAAAAAGAGGCATTTACCTATTACAGAGATGGTGCGATTTGACTTTTTTTTTATTTACCGCTCTCAGTCTTAGGAGGAGAAAGACACATGATTCAGGATAGAAAGAAAAGACACTATTGAATAATCTACGCTTGTGAAGGTTGAAGTTTGTAAATAGGACAATTCCTTCTGTCGTGTATCCCCGATTGATGCAGGCCTCAGATGCTTCAATTGTCGATTCTAGTATGAGCGAAAGGTTATACCTATAGGTTCTGTATTCGAGGGGCAATCCTACTCCATAGTTACCAATAGGCGGCATAGGGGGAAGAATGCCACTACACCTAGGAATCAACAACCACGAAAACTTTGTGATAATTAACGCCTTTTCGATATATTGGGATCGGGACTAAAGAAGAATGTTGGGACAACAAACATGCCATCTCGTTCGTACTTACTGGATACGCTATTAACGCATCGATATGCCCTGTTGAAGTGACTACTTCTTGGAAGTATAGTATTCAGGGGGCGTTGAGAGAACATACGTTATATAATTGTTGGTTGTTACGGCACTTTTCTCATATAGTATAGTAACGCAACCACGAAACAGCGCTTGATGTTAAGAAAAGACATCTTTGGCATTTGAGAAAGAGTTGGTTTTATATGAGGTATTTCTTGTAATTAAACACTATTCCCGCGCGCGCAGTTCTTCATGAAAATGAGCACACTATTATTTCCATTAATATTTATATCTGAGATGGGTACCATGCTATTATATTCTCATTATGCTATCTTAATTGGTAGGTCGCCGTATGTTTAGATTTATGTTAATAATTCACGTACTTGGTTCTGTGATTGCTGGTATGCAATTTTTGTATCAAGGGCATGACGACGTAAGGAGTGTGCGGTCTCAACATTGCCGAAGAAGAAATTATGCGGAAGCTTTACAGAATTCATTTTATGAAGCCTATATGGTTACGACTGATGAAACTCTGATCCCTATGATCGAAGTTATATACTCTATAACTAGGACTTATCCATCACAATTGCTTTGATTGTTGAGAGCATACGAACAAGATGCATTGTGCGAATATTATTTCGGCATTGAGAACGAACACCACCGTTACTCTTACCACAAGCTTAATAATAATTTATGTGAAGGTCGGGATACTGTCAATTATTACGAATTGCAGACGGTGGATCTCCACTATAAGAATTAGAAAATTGGTGGAAAGAAAAAAGATATAGATCCAATTCTTACTATGTAAATTACTAGAAACAAAAAACAGACACTAATTCTACATTTTTCCTAGACTTCGTGCCATATTAACATTATTTGACTTTTTTTTAGTTCAATTGCTGTTATAGTAAATGTATATATGATTAATCTTCATTGAATTGTCATTATTATTATGAATGATATTATAATGATTTTATTGCTGTATAAATCACTATTAAATTTTATCTATGGATAAAGCATCTTGATCTAATATGATCAGAAGGGCACCGAATAACAAGATGACCTTAAGCAGGGGATTTTGGGCACGATACAATAATAAACTGGCTTACTTATGTTCATGATATGGGATTAAAAGATGTGTTAGGAATCATTACTTATGTAATAGAAGGTCGATACACTTTCAATCTAAGTTAAAAAAAAAAGGGGAAAAAAAGAATAAAGAAAAAAAAAAAAAAAAAAAAAATAGAAATCAAAATCACCAGAGTAAACACGAGGGAGGACTTTATTAGCGAAGAAAAGGGTAGATTGTGTATTTGTAACCTGACCATTGCAATTTAAAATATTTGTATAGGTAGGAGTTACATTGAAAAAAGTTAACTATATAGATCTCTTGCAACTACTTAATGGCTATATGTTGTATACACCAATAAGCCACTATCAAACTACTTGGGTGTATTTGGGCCTAAACACTCGGCACTACAGTCGTAATGTTGACAATGTGCACTTAGAGTACAGTCTCCAAGAAGGTTTTATTTACCGATCTCCCTCAATTTTGACGATAGGGTTGTTCGGAGTAGGGGGTGATGGGCTAAGAATTAAATTCAAAAGGAGTTTTAAAAGGACGTACCATCAAATGAAATAATTCCCTCCCTTCTAAAGTGTACTAATAGAAAAGGTAGGATCCTATTTCACAAGACAATTTGACCATAGAGGTACACGCATGCAAGTCTTAAAAACATGCTCAAAGAAGATCCTTGGGCTACTAGGGGGGTTTTTGGTTCGACAAAACCCGCAGCTTTCTACGAAACGCAATGTATACTGATGGAGAATGAATAAAATTAAGGGCGGGACATACTAGTACTAGAGTTCTTTAGGAGCGCAGGTATACTAACGTTCGCAACAACGCGATGGAAGGTACTTTGTGTGTGACTTGCCAACCATACTTGAAGGTTGGCAACCTTTGACAAAGTTCATATAGTTGGAAATCGTCTCTCCCAAATTTTGAGTGGAATTGGTAAGATAAGTTTGTTTAATAAAACCTAATTCAGTTTTGTTGTCTCTTTACTTATTTATTAATGTTGGCAAACACACAGGAATGCTATGAATGATTTTTAATGTTCTTTCCCATGTCCTTCTAATAAAAAAGTTAGGGTTGTGTTGTAGTATCTTCTGGTATGGGAAAGTCTTGATGAAAGCTTCATTGGGGGGGTGGTACTTTGTGGAATTCTTAGTATAATATATGGACAAGCTTCAAAATTGTTGCAAATATGGTAAGGTAGGGGGTGATACGTTGGTACAGTTATGATGTGTGGAACGGTTGGGTTGTATGATAGAATGATTCCTTCAACTTCTGTATTGTTGGCACAGCTTGTTCCAGTCTGTGGTCTATTGCGCGTTCTTTTTTCTGGAGATTGGGTGGGTTGGCTGTACGGTGTTGCTCAATGTCATACCTTCTTGTTGTAAACACAGCTTATAAAGGGTTTGCCAATGTTGAGTGCCAGAGATTTTAATAGCCTCAAGCCAATGAGGAAATTAAAAAATTTTAGACAAAGATGCAATAAAGTTCGTTTGTCAACTTGTTTCAAAGGATTCTCACCTACAAGTAAAATTTCAACCTTTCTAAACCATAGATATTGTGTTGGGCCATGAAGAATGTTGTTTCCAATGGATCATTTTGGGAGACATAGTTTAGTTCGTAGGGTCTGGTGTTGGGAGTTAGTTGTGCTTGTGCACAAGAAGAACATTTGTCTAAAATTTCACTTGTAGTGAAGATGAGATTGATCAGATTATTGATGGTGATGGTACTATAGCATTTTTTTATTTTTTTTTATTTTTTTGTAGCAACAAATGGAGACAAAAACCTAGTTGAGCTAGTGTTTGGCCTCAAAAGTTAAGTAGGGCATCAAATTATTATAGTAGTAAAATAGTTTGGAAGAGATAATTTTATTGTGTTTCACTCCTTTACTTTTTATTTTTATATTACTAAGTTATTTACATAGCTAGAAGAAATATAAATATAAGTAGGGCTATGGTAGACAGAATATAGGTGTGTTTCACAAGCTTTTTGTGGTAGGGAAAGGTAAAAGAGGTGAATAAGGTTCAAACACCCCGTAGAAAAGGATCATAATAAAAGCCGGACCAGCCTAACACAAGTATCACGTAAACTCAATACATGCATTTATGCGAAATAGGTAAAATGTGAATTTAGATTGTGTATGATGTATAGAATATTTATGTGGCATAGAGTAATTTTTTTGGTATTTTTTGTTATGTTTTATTTCCTTCCTTTCCCCCTATCTCCTCTTTCTTCTTTTTCCTTTCCTTCGTCACTATATATTTTTTCACCCTTCTTGTTGTCTTTGTTGATGTGATTTTTTTTGCCTTTTAACAAAACCATTTTTAATATGAAGATCTTTTAACCTTCACTTTAAATTTGGGTCATATATAAGCATGGCTGTTATGTAAAGTAGTAAGATATATGATATCCGAATTAGGACGTGAAGTAAGCCGCCAAGGTTTATTCATAGGTAAAATATTTATGTGTACAAGGGTGATATTGTCTTTTTGTGTGTTTTAATCTTCCTTAATCTGTCTTTTTCTTCTTTCNCAATTGACCACAAGTCCAGTAGCAGTATTTTAATTTCATAGATAATTACATTTCTAGAAATAAAGAGAATTTGCAACCACTGATTTAAAATACAATTGGTCAAAACCAGCGCATGTTACCATGTCAACAGAGAATTTCAAAAAGATCAGTGAAGAAGAATCAATTACCTTAACCAATCATTCTTCTTAGTTTTAGCATTCAGTTCCCCGATATCTTTACCACTAATCAAACCAGTTTTTGACGGCTCTTTTGAGGAAGAAACATCCTTACGGATTTTCCTCGGAGGGGAAAGATCTGGAGTATCAGTCTGAGTAGAACGTCGTGGAGGAGAAATATCAGGTGATCCAGACAACCCAAGACCCTTTCTCCTTTTCCTTGGGGGTGAAAGATCTTGATGTTCAGAACTGCGGCCAACACGACGTGGGGAAGAAATGTGAGGAAAATGGGGTGAATCAGAGTTCTTCCTTTCAACATCTGCTGAGGTCTGCCGACGAGGTCGACGAGAAGGAGAGAAATCAGAACCTGATGGTTTACTTCCCGGTTCCGGTGACGGAGTATGGTAACGTCTTTGCCGCTGCCGTGGTGGTGACAAGTCGGAACCTTCTCTGCCCGAATCTGAAGGCCTGGGTTCAGGTTCTGGTGAAGGTGTGTCATAACGAGCTCTCTGCCTACGAGGCGGGGACACATCAGAATTTTGGTCACCAGAATCATAATGTGTAGGAGCAGCAGAAATTGAAACCCAACCACTCCCATCCTCAGAAAGGGCATGATAAGGACGTTTGGACCTAAGTTGCTCTAGTCTCTTCATCCGCTTAACTTCAATGTCTTCATCAATTTGGGGTTTCTCTTCATCTACAAGAAAAAACACCAAATTGTCATTTTGTGTCACCGCACTCAAACTCAAAACAATAAATACATATAATATTTTTTTTACCTGCTGAATCATCATGTTCTTCTTCAAGCTTAACTGGTTTTTGCCATGTTGGATCTTCATCAACAACAAGGACACCTGAGACATCTGGTTTGGTTTTCTTTTTCTTTTTCTTCTTTTTCTTTGTTTCCTCTTCATTGTTGCTTTCATATCGTTTCAGATATTCTTTTAAGGAAGTCAACGCTGCCATTTTTTTCTCTGTTAACCTTGGTTTCAGAGTCGAAATAAATCTTATTACACCACAAGCAGACGATGAAGAGGATGAAGAAGAGGATTATATCTGAATACAGCTACAGTTTTCAAGTTCAACTGCTGCCATCTCCTGAGCTCTCCCAGATTTTATTTTTGTTCAACTTGAGTCAGTTGGAGAAATTTGGAAGAGAACTGTTAGCGTCAGATTTTCTGTTTGCTACTTCCAGAGTGGTCTGAAGTATATCATTCACTGTTTGTATTTGGATAACCTGAAAGCAGATATAAAAGATTTAACAATCATATTTTCCAGTTGGAAAATAAAATGAATGTGGATACAAAAACAATTACTGTACAAACAGAATCCACTTAATTTTGGTGTTGAGACTTATCTTAACAATTATACAAACATCAACATGATGGATTCCTCATATCCTCATGTGAATTCAATATTTTTTAGACACAAATTTTATTATAAAAGTGCCTAAGAAAATAAGGTAACATCCAAGTACACAAGAAGTATAAAAAGGACATCAAAAGGCATAAGGAAAAAAAGACAAAACACTACCCCTTAGCAGAACTCAAACAATTAATGAAATCTAATAAGGATAAGGAATCAATGCTCAAATAATTTCTAGAGCAAATCTGAAGGGAACAAGTGACCGACTCCTTTATCAAGTGATCAGTGCACTCCACACCTTCAAAGTTTTCCAATCTCATTCTTGCCAGATGGTCCATAAAAAGACTTGTGACTGTTTTCCACTTCTTCCTTTTGCTGACCAAATTCCCATGCCAGCCCAATTGACCTCTCTCATTGTCTAGGGTGCACCCAGAGGAGGCTGAAAGAAAGAAAAGCAAATGTCACAAACCCCTAGCTTTGTCATACTAAATTAGCAAATGGTGGGCTAAATCATCATTACCATTTAAACAATACCCATGAACTAAAAAACATAATTTAAAATTCATATTCAACTTCTTCAAGTTAAGGATAGGGAGTGGGGATGGTGAGTTGGTAACAAGGACCGTGTGAACATACACGTCATCCACCACGCATATAATAATACATAAAAAAAGGTTAAATAAATAATTTATACGTTTAGTAATCTTTGTTAATCAAAAATTAATATCATAACATACGCATAAAAACGGTAACAATATTACAATATAATTTTACATACAATTATTCTAACAATATTACAATGTAATTTTACATACAATTATTCTATTCATCGAAAAAATATTTACTTTATAATTTTTATTAACTCACAACAATCAAATGTATGTCATGTGCAACAAATTTAGTAATTCATAAATATTCTAAAAATTTAGTTAGAGAAGTAAAATAAAATTAAAATTTTATGAACTTTATGTAAAAAAATACTAACTTATGATAGTTTTTAACAAAAATAAATATAAATGCTTAATTAAAATATCATAATTTATTTTTTTAAAATCCAAATGTCTTAAAAATATGTTTTTCAAAAATATTTTTTAAAAGGCCCAGCTATGGATGGAAATATTAATTTCAAAAATGTCTCAAAAAAATTGATAGACCAAGGAGGGGCCCGAGGGGTTGGGGTGGGAAGGGAAATACAACATAAAGGAAGACGCCAAACTGAGAAGGTAAACGAGAGAAGAGGCCAAAGAGAGATAAAGGAAGAGGACCTGAGAGACCACGCTGAAGTTGCCGAGACGAGACGTCGGAGTGAGAAATCGCCGGTCTTGAGGGGGTGGTGATGGTGGTGCGGACGTATTTGAGGTAAGGGGTTTTCATAGGAAACTAGAGTTTAATTTCTTCTCTATTATCGCTTTCTTTTGGATTTCTAGGCTTAAAGATTGATTTCTTGTTTAATTTGTGTTTTAGCGTGGGCCACTCAGCAACCAAATTCCACAGAGACTTACGCCTCAAGCATTGGTGCGTAAAAAGTGCACCTCACGGTGGCCTCAACTCCAATTGCGTTTTTAACAACACCTCAGTGTGTTTTTGTTCATTTGCACCTTGAAGCGCGCCTCAAAAATGCCTTTGAAAACCTTTTCTTGATTCCACTATGAATTTTGTTATATTATGAACCTAAATCACAAGGTTCAGTTTATGTGGTTTTATATGGGCTTCTTGTTGTTTATTGATTTGGGATTATGAGAATCAATTGTTTATTTGATGTTATTTATTACTAGTAGGAATGAGTTTTCTATGTGGGTTCCATGATGGGTTGATTCGCTTTGTGGCACCTAAGTGGATTTCTATAACTTCCTGCTGTAAGTGATATTTGTGATTGCTTAGCCTTTAACTGCTTTTTTTCATAAATCCTTATAATGGGTGTTAAGCAATGTTTGAACCAGAAAAATTATCGGTTTACGGATCAATAGCCGGACCGGTGGTTAAACCGGGTCAAACCAGTGAGTCATAAATATATAATTTATATATAATTAAAATTATAAAATTATAAAAAGCTTAATATATTTGTTTTTTATCTTTGATATTATCAAATTAAATCATACACAAATATAAATGTATTAATATTTTGAATTTTATTAAATAAAATACATTCAATATTTAACTATGAAAATGTAAGAAAATTCAGCTATTTAATTTTAACAATATATTAAAAATTATATTTTCTAATTTTATAATTTTAAAAAATATTATATTATTTAAAATTCTAATATTATAAAAAAAATCAAATAAATATATTTTATTTTTGTTTGTAATATTAAATCATAATACATAAGCGGTCAAAGTGGTGCCCTATGACATGCCTTAAACTTGAGGTCCAAGTTCAAATCCCTTAGGTGAGTTTTCTTTCATGAAGTTTTTCTTTAAAACTTAATATGATCCATCCCACATTGGGTTCAAATAAGAAAAAAGGGTCTTTAAATACCTTACTCATGCAAGGTGTGCCATATAGCAACACGTAGATCTATGGCTGACTAAGAGGCTTACTGGGCTGGGCTTTGCCATTAAACCTATAATGGGAAAAGATGCCTTGGTGGGCCGCTAGGTTGGACTTTTTCATTTAACCAAAATTGGAGGGAAAGAACTAATGGTCCAATTCACCGAGCCAGCGGTCCAACTGTTGATCCACTCGGTTCGATGTCAATTCAACGTGGACTCCGGCTCAAATGGTGAACCGAACCGGACTAGGCTCCGGTTGACGATTCGATTGGTCTGGTCCAATTTTAAAAACATTGGTGTTAAGTCCAATTTGAAGTATCAAAATAATGTTGATAGCAATTAGTATGGTTGCATGAAATAGGAGATTGTTTTGATATAATCATATGGTGGTTTTGCCCTTTCCTTTTTTTTAATTTCCTTCATTTTTTGGTGGTTTTCTTAAAACCAATTGGCAACTTTTTATTACTTAATGCACTTGTGCATATCTAGTAAGATTGGAAAGACTAAAGTCTATTTGAGAAGTCTACTATTACTTGTATTCTAATAATTACAAAAAAAAAAAAAAAGATACTTTCAAATAAAGAAAACAAATCATTACAATAAAATATCGGATTAATACTAGGAATTAGAGTATTGATGGTACTTCAAATTGTGTTTATGATGACATCCTTTCTCATGTACAAAGGAATATATGATGTGTATACAAATTCGTTAGCTCTTCCTTGGATATGATGAATGATTTTCATGGAAAATAATGAGAGGATAAAATACAAAGCATAAAACAAGCCTATAAACCAATGACCCTTTTTCATTGTTGTGCTCATCCAACTAATGGAAAATGAATTTATTTAATTGTGAAAGTGATTCTCACATCTTTAAAAGTATAAGCATTAAATTAATTGAAAAGGATCCTAAAACCAATATGTTAATTATTGGCCGAGTGCCTAAAAGTTTAGTGGCTCTAATCTCCTATTGTTGTAACCATCCTTGTTCATTGTTTGTTCACTTCTAAATCCAATTTTAGCCCATTAACAAAATGATGATTTGATTTGTTGAGTTGAGTTTCATCCGATTTGGTAAAATAGGAGCTGAAGCTTATTTTCCTTTTCCACAATTGGATTTGAAGCAATCTACAATGAAGCATTCAAAGATATATGATTTGTTAGAAATTATTTATTTATTTAGTTTTTATTTCTTACTGTATGATTATCTGACACACACATACAACAAAAAAGTGAAATTGTATCAAAATGATAGTGTGTGTTCGTCATTGTCTTTTACTTGTTCAAAAGTAAGTATTCAAGATTGAGAGTGCTCCAACAATGGAGAACTAAAGGAAGGGTTGATTCACTGTTGGTTCCAAGTCTTGAGGTCCATTGCTAAAATCTGGGTTTTAAGAATTTAAAAGCTTATCTTTGCTCTGTAAGGCCTTTCTAGGGAAGAGATGTTAGGGGGTTTGTCGTGGATCAGGGTAGACCATGCAGGCTTGTTATTTGCAGTAAATTTGGGGAAGGAGCAGATGGTCGGTGCTTTAGTGAAAGGGGAGGTTGGGGGAGTTAGTTTTTAAGAATGAACTTTTTGGCTTAAGATGGTAGATAGGTAAACTTTTGGTATGAGTTGAAGTGTGCTAACACCTTCCCTTCTTTCGTCTCCATTGATGTAGAGAAGAATGTTACTATTGCTAATGTTTAAGATGAGGTAGGAGGTGTTGTAGGCATTAGAACCCTTGCTTCCTATGCAAATATGGTTGAGAATTGGAATATGAAATTGTTCCTTTTTACCATTGTAGTGGATGTCCTAAGTAGGATGATGATTAGAGTAAAGGAAAGTGGTTTATTAGAGGGTTTCATAGTGAGCAGGGTTAGGACTAGAGTGTGTCTTTTATAATTTGTAGATGACACCATTTTCAAGCCTCTTTGGAAAATCTATAAAACCTCAAGCTAATCCTTTTGGTTCTTGGGCAAACATTAGGGTTTAAAATCAATTTGGAGAAAACCATTGTTTCCATATTAATATAAGCTAGGATTTGGTATCCAGGTTGGCTTTGATGCTTGATTGTAAGGTTTTAGAATGACCTCTTTCTTGGATGGATGGAAAAATATTTTTTTGTCTTTGGGAGAGAGACTAACCTTAATCTAGTCATGCTTATCTCACATCCCCAGCTATTTCCTATCTCTTTTCAAATCCCGGTATCAATAGCCTTAAAGATTGAGAAATTGCAAAGAGATTTTCTCTGGTCAAGGACTAGGGAGGGTAAAAAAGATTATCTTATCATTTGGGACATAGTGTGCAGGCCAAAAGAGGACTATATCTTTCGTTAGATGATTTCAAGTGCTTTTTCTAATTTTTTGTTCAGATGGTCAAAATTTCATTGAGACATCCAAACCAAGCGATCCAAAGGCAATTGCTCATTAAGATAATCAACATTTAAAATCAAATTCAGGCATTTTATAAAAAATAAAATTAAAAAATGAAAAATGAAGAAACTTATCCTGCTCGACAATGTAGCTTGAAAAAACAGGCCTACCTAAGTCCCCTGGTCAATGACATTCCCAGCAAGCACATCAAGAAAATTTTATAAAATGCACATAAAAAATCCAGTATGACAATTATAATCATAAAATACTTGGAATATGGTAATCCCATCTAACACAAGAGTTTTCAAGCAGTTATAGGAGTACACAGATAATCCACATGGCAGCATCAAGGGCAAAAACTTCATGCATCTAAGGTTAAAAACAATGAAAGACAGGACTAACGGGAAAAAGCAATACACTTCAAAGCCAAATTCAGAAAACTAATTTTAAAAAATTTGATGAGGCTTAGCTTAAACCATAATTGCATTTTATAAAATTGACAAACAGAAACATAAATCGCCACCGATCTCCTCAATAATTAAATGGGAATAACAAGAACCAAAACCAAAAATAAAAAATTGAAACCAAGAAAGGAGTAATTGAATCGATGAATGTGTGAACAACGAAGCACTCACTGATTTCTAGGGTTTTGGAACCGCAGAGTCCTCTTTCTTCGTCCACCGTTCGCCAGGGAGAATGTAGATGAGGGTAAAAAGCGAAAGAGATGAGAGTGTATGTTGATATGTTCAGCGAAAGAGGTTAGGGCAAATACAGGAGAGAGAGGAGAGAAGGAGAGGAGGGAGTTTATGGACGAGAGTGTCGCGGACTATTAAAAGGGATGTGATTTTGTTGACCGGAGTAAAAAAACCCTAACTACAGAAAATTCAATGGTGTGGGCGTGGCATCGTCTGCCGAGTGCGCTCTCAAATTAGTATTACTAATGAAAAAATAAAAATAAAAAAACCTCTATTTTTTTCTATTAATTTTTTTTCTCATATGAATTGTCAAATTTTATAAATGTTTTATTTTATTTTTATTGTAGAATTATTTTTAAACTTTAATTTAATTTCCTTTAAATCAAAGCATTTAATAATTAGTCTTTTAATACAAAAAATTAAATTTTTCAAAAAAAAAAAGTTATTTTAATTTAGTTATAAGAAGTTTATTCAATCCATTTATGTTTTTCATTAATTGTTTATCATAATAATATTATAATTTAAAAAATGAAAAGAAAATAAAAGAAAAATCTCTATGGGATTGTAAGAACTACTTTTTAATATAAAAAAAAATAGAAAAATGGGGAATTGAGTAAAATAAAATACAATTCAAATAATTCTTGTAGAACATATGGTGTTTTTCGATAAGACCTTGTTTTGGTTAGGTTTAGGGTTTTTGGTTATTGGGGGTCAAAACAAACAAAAATACAAAAAAAATATATATATATTTAAATTTATTTATAAGAAGTATATTTAATCCGTTTTATGTCTTTCATTAATTGTCTATCATAATAATATTATTAATTGTCTATCATAATTGTTGGTGTTGTACCAACTAGATATAGGTTTATCTAGCTTCAGACAGACTTTTTCCCTATATAAAAGGATGTCTGGATAAATGGTTCGAGCACGCCCCTACGCCCCTTCAAAACTTAAGTTATAATCTAGTAAAAGTAAATCCAACTGTTTTGAATAGTTATGTACGCGCATACCTTTTTTATACTTCTCGATGGGTTTTTATAGAACATATGGTATCATCGTCACTATCGTTGATTGTGCATTTACGTTTATCAATGTCGCTGATTGTGTGTAACGACTAATTGACATAGATTTTTTGGTGTAAATGTCATCTAGATTGTCATTCGAGCATTGAATGTAATTAATCATTTGTCCAATGCTTTAAATTTTCCGTTAGGTTGATTTGTCTGTCTGGAAGTCTCAATTGATTTGATCTATCTACTCCGTCTGACATTGAGAAATAAGAAAATTTATTTATCCTCTTACGTTAGATGAACCTTATTTTGGTCCAAACAAATTATATGTTTTTCTTTCACAACCAAAGGGTTTTAAGCTTAGAAAAGACATATGGAGGGAAGTTTCCCACAATGATAATATTATAATCTAAAAAATGAAAAGAAAATAAAAGAAAAATCTCTATGGGATTGTAAGAACTACATTTTCATATAAAAAAAATAGAGTAAAAAAAAGGTTATTCACATAGAGACAAAAAGGAAATTAGGTATATATTAAGATAATTATTTTAGGAAAAGTAACATAGTAACTTTAAAAGATAACTAAGGGCCCATTTGGCGATGTTTTTAAAAAATGTTTTCAAAATAGAGAACAAAAAACAGCTTTTATGTAATTTTTTAAAAATTAGAGTGTTTGACAAAATGTTTTAAAAAATAGTTTTTTAAGACAAAAATAAGAAACTTGTTTGGATGAAAGAATTTGTATAATTTTTAAAAACAATGTATTACCTTTATTTTATAAAAATTTATAAAATTAATCTATAATAATATGAAATCAAATTCAAGTTAAGTCTTATTAAAAAATAAAAATTAAATCCACAATTATATATGAGTTATAGATAAATATTTTTTTATTGTAGTGAAACAAAAAATTATATAAGATAAAAATAATTTTAATATCAATTTTTAATACAAGTCATATAAGTACTTTGATTAATTTTTAAATTTTTTTTGTTTTATCATGATTTCTTATGTTTTTTTAGAAACTTTTTTAAAGTTAAAGAATCAAAAAAAGTTTTTAAATGTTTTATAAATTTAAGGATATTTGGTAAATTACTATTATAAAATGATTTTAAAAATAAAAATCTAAAAGACTTGTTCGGATAAATTATTTTAAAAAATATATATTTTGATTTTGTAAAAATATTTTAAATTCAATTTATATAATATTAATTAATTAGATTTAATTGAAGTCTTGTTGAAAATGAAATTAATTTTTTAATTAAAAATAAATAAAATATATATATATATAGTTTTTAGTAAAACATAAATAGTAATATTATAATAAAATCATAAATTATATTTTTAGTATAAAATATATTATTTTATTATATGTTATAAATATATATATTATTAATAAATTTATGGTATTAATAAGTTTATTATTTAAGTTTTATATTATTTTTTAAAATTAATAGACTTGTTAACAAATCCAATGCATTAAGTTTTATTTAATTTGGAGTTAATTTGGTCTGGCGAATAAAAAATTGAAAAATAATAATTCTATATATAAGATAAATAATGGAGTGTGTGCGTTTTTCTATTGTTTTTAAAAACAGGTGAAAATAACTTTTAATTGTTCTTTAAAAGTTGTTTTCTATTTCACTTTGTTTTTAAAAACTGAAAATATAGAACAATAACCAAATAGTTTTATGAATTTTAAAAAATATTTTATGTTTTTAAAAATGTAAAAATTGTTTTTAAAAACTCTGCCAAATAGACTAACAAATTCTAATTTAAAATTTTTAAATTTTATTTATATAGAGAACTTAATAAATTTGTTTTATTAAATAAGTTAAATCTAATTAATACCAAATTATTATATTGTTAAGAGAATGAGTGTAGTAGATGTTGGCATTTTATTCCAATATATTATAATTTATGAAACTTTTTGGATAGTGACTTATTTGTCATTGAAGATTCAATACTACTAGTGACTCGACTAAAATGTTACAAGTAAGTTTTAAAATGTACGTTTTAGTGGCAAGTTGGGTGATTAAAGGGTTAAAGTAGATCAATATGTTTTTTTATGGACTAAAATTGTTTAAAATAATATTTTAGAAAAATGAGGGATGCTAAAATAATGGAAACAATATTCAATTGTTGGAACTGCTCAAGTGCTTATCTAATGCTCAAGAGCCGAAGGAACTTAAGTAATGAAAAAGTGTGCTCAATCGATCATCCCGAATTTGCTAG